>OW240914.1:360414568-360451680 GCA_933207985.1 Pelobates cultripes
TGTCACCTAAAAATCCAGTGACAAAAGGCATTTCGTCACATATAGCTAGACGTTCTCTATCACCAATCTGGTAATTGCATACTGCCGGGTTCAATTTCTTAGAGAAATACCCGCACGGATGCCTGGAGCTCTCTGCGTTAGGACGTTGAGACAGGAGGGTGCCTACTCCTGTCTCAGACGCATCGACTTCAAGAATGAATGGTAAGGCAGGGTTAGGGTGTGCCAGTATAGGAGCAGCAGCAAAGGCGACTTTGAGAGACTAAAAGGCAGTAATGGCTTCCTGTGACCAATGCTGTGGATCAGCATTGTTACGGTACCTTCAGCTTGAAATGTACAAACTGCCGTTTAGAGAATGCTCCCCGTTCGCAATAATGTTGTCTGTAAGAGTATGCAATACAACCATGCGAACCGCCAGCCAGGGAACACTTCAACCTCCCGAAGGCTATCCGTTCGGCTCCTTCCCTTCACGAGCGGCAAGCTCACGAACTGCCAATATCAGCCGAACGCCAATATCTTCCAAGCGGCAAATAATTCCAAATAGCAGTCTCTAGTCGCCGGTAATAAAATCCCACCCAATAACGAGACCAAGCTCCGCATTGAGGGTAAAACATGAACTGAGTTTACTGTGGGCTACCTGCCCGTATTTATGCAGGTCTCCCACTTGGTGGACACTCCCCTAGGGGATCAAATGGGAGACTGGAATAGCAGATGGACATCGGGACATTTCAGACATACAATCACACAATATCCCCAGCATGCATTACAGTTTCCTCCCCTCTGCTCGGGAGATAATTGAGAAGTAATTCAATTATCTCCCAGAGCAGAGGCAAATCGCCATTTTAAGTACAAGTCACAAAACACATAAAAATATATAACTTTATAACTGCCGAACATATTACATTCGTGTAACACATCCCCAGATAGCCTGGATCTGAGGGCATATTATTGGCGAATAGCGCTCAGATCCCATACGCACAGTTCAATCGCCATGGAGTCAAAGTCTATTACAGTTCTTCGGTATGCGATTGACTCCATGGGAAGGCTATCTGGGGTAAGTCCATTCGTGCCTTTACATCTCCCGAACGGCCGGTGTTCGCACACTTCTGTCGATTTGAGTTCCATGAAATAACCGTTGAACACCGCTGGTCTTTCACATGGTTAAAATGGCCACCGCCTCGTGGTCAACATACGAACGACGACCACCCTGTATTCGGTTTTAATTGAGAAGTGTCTGTGGTTAACCGCAACGTTCTAATTGGGATCAATAGGTTAACCAGCAGCACACTTCTCTTCTGGGTGGCAGTCCGTTTGACAGTTCCGTTCGGCAGGAAAGTAGATTCACTTAAACAAGGCATACGAATGGGTAAATTCATACAAACGGCAAAACAGACGAACACAGCAATGTTAGTTCATACGGATGGGTCTGTCACAAGCATCTCTCCTGGTCATATCCGTGAGAGGTTTAACCAAGGAAGAAAAGTTGCTTATGAACTTCCAATAATTGGCAAAGCCAAGAAAACACTGTATAGAGCGAAGACCCATAGGTCGAGGCCATTGTAGTACAGCAGAAAGTTTCTCTAGAGATCCATAGAGAATCCAGCATCTGAGATAACATAGCCCAAGAATGTGACCTGTTTGCAGTTGAACTCACATTTCTCCAATTTACAGAACAGATTATTTTCTCTGAGTCTCTGTAGAACACGAGAAACGTCTGCGTGATGGTTCTCGAGCGATGTGGAATGGATAAGAATATCTTCAAGGTAAACCACCACACATTGCTGCAGCATATCTCGCAGGACGTCATTTATGAATTCCTCGAAAACTGCTGGAGCATTGCAAAGACCAAAGGGCATTACTAGGTATTCGTAATGCCCGCTCCTGGTGTTAAATGCGGTTTTCCATTCGTGGTCCTCTTTTATCCGGACAAGATTATATGCCCCTCTCAGATCAAGTTTAGTGAAGACCGTTGCTTCCTTGAGGCGGTCGAATAACTCTGTGATCAACGGAATGGGGTAGGCATTCTTAATAGTAATGCGATTGAGACCCCTATAGTCGATACAGGGTCTCATCTCACCACTCTTCTTTTTCACAAAAAAAAAAGCCGGCCCCTGCAGGGGAAGATGACTTCCAAATGAATCCCCTTGACAACGCATCGGTAACATACTCCTCCATGGCTCGATTCTCTGCTACAGACAGCGGGTAAATCCAGCCACGGGGAGGAATGGCACCAGGTTGGAGTTCGATACCACAGTCATACGGACGGTGTGGCAGCAGAACGCTGGCTTGACCCTTGTCAAATACATCTTGGAATTCTTGGTACTCAGCAGGTAAGGAAGCGGCAGAAACTGTTCCGAAAACTTTGTCCAGTTTCCGGAGACAAGAAAATGTGCATTGCTGGGACCAAGATAATATCTAAGATTTGCGCCAATCAGCTGTGGGGTTATACTGCTGTAGCCTAGGGTATTCCAAAACAACCTGGTAATATGGAGAGGAAATGACCTGGAATTGGATTGTCTCATGATGTAGAGCCCCTACAGCCAGAGATATGGGCACTGTGGCGAAACCGACCTCGCCACTGGGCATTGGAGAAGACTGATTGCCAGCCTCCAGCCATGTGATTATGGCCCCTGGGATGTATTGCCCTTTAAAGACATTATTTGGGCGTATTGGATTTTGAAACACGTTTTCTGCCCCTTTGAATACATGAGAAGGTGTGCCCCCCATTTCCTGTCTATTGTTCTCCAGCAGGGCGTTGTCCCAAGGACACTGCCAGACCAGTTGGAACTTGTTGCTATGGTTTAACCCTGTAACGGATCACCTGGCACCCCGACTGGGTACCTCCGTTGAAGGATGCTCCTAGCGCTTCCTGAGGGCTCCAAGCACTCCAGCCGACACCATAACCACCGTGGACTCCTTCAGAGAGCAGGAACAATCTCTTATAAGAGCTTAGCAGTGAATAAAGCAAGAGAGTATGCAGAGCATAGCAATCCCTTGTAGCAGATTCCCCCAATAAGAGACGGCACTCCAAATTGAGGGTGAAGTAGAACTGATTTACTGTGGGCTACCTGCCCGGCTTTTATGCAGGTCTTCCACCTGGTGGACACTCCCCTGGGGGACCAGATGGAAGACTGGGAAACATATTGGACATTGACCAATCACAAGCTTGCTAACCCACAATGCATCACAATCCCTCCTCTCTGTTCTGGAGATAATTGGGAAGTAATCCAATTATCTCCAAGGACAGAGGCAAAACTCCATTAATCACATGGCAGACAAAGGACAATAAAAGACATAAAATTACATACAGTTACATTTATTCCATAAAACATAGACATTCTACATATCCCCAGATAGCTCAGATCTGAGCGCACATTACTACCGAATGGCGCTCAGATCACATACATACAGTTCAATCGCCATGGAGCCAAAGTCTTTCATACAGTCTTTCAGTATACGGCTGGGCTCCATGGCATAGCTATCTGGGGTAGCATGGCTTTAACAGTCCGCAGAAAGGCACGAATAAACCTTTCTGCAGGGAAAAAGAACAGTGTTAAACATGGGGCCATAGTCCAGTGGCAGGAGGCGGACGACCAGTCTCCTCCAGTGGCGAGGTTGGTTCCTCCACAAACCCCATGGCGATTTGACTGTGTTTGTGGTATCTGAGCGCTGTTCGGATATAGTGAGCGCGCAGATCCAAGCTATCTGGGGACATGAATGTGGGGGTTTTGTTAAGTATAGTAGGAATTATGTATTTTTATGTGTTTTTACTGTTGTTGTGAATAGAGGTATTTTCTTTATGCTGGAGGTAATTGGCTTACCACCCCCAAGCCATGCTTGCAGGCAGTCACAACGGGATTTCCAACTAACTTTTGATCCACTGGACCAATTTTTATGATTTTGACGTATGTTTGTATTTGGAGTATGCTGATTCTGAAAATGTAAGTTTTTATGTGAATGTGATGTATACTTTTAGAGTTATGAATATTGTGTAAAACTGTGTCCCAGAAAAGGAGTAGTCCCAGAAGATTGGAAGTTAGCGAATGTTGTGCCCATTTACAAGAAAGGTAATAGGGAGGAGTCAGGCAACTATAGGCCAGTAAGCCTTACTTCAGTAGTGGGGGAAGTGATGGAAACCATGTTAAAGGATAGGATTGCTGAACATCTAAAAACACATGGATTTCAAGATCAGAGACAACATGGGTTTACTTCAGGGAGCTCATGCCAAACTAATCTTATTGATTTTTTTGATTGGGTAACTAAAATTATAGATCAGGGTGGTGCAGTAGACATTGTTTACCTAGATTTCAGTAAGGCTTTTGACACTGTTGCACATAGAAGGCATGGTTATCAATAAACTGCAATCTTTAAGTTTGGATTCCAATATTGTTGAATGGGTAAGGCAGTGGCTGAGTGACAGGCAACAGAGGGTTGTAGTTAATGGAATATATTCGAAGCTTGGACTTGTCACTAGTGGGGTACCTCAGGGATCTGTACTTGACCCATTCTCTTTAATATTTTTATTAGTGATATTGCAGAAGGTCTTGATGGTAAGGTATGTCTTTTGCTGATGATACTAAGATATGTAACAGGGTTGATGTTCCAAGAGGGATAAGCCAAGTGGCAAATGATTTAGGTAAACTAGAAAAATGGTCAGAATTGTGGCAACTGACATTTAATGTGGATAAGTGCAAAATAATGCATCTTGGACGTAAAAACCCAAGGACAGAGTACAGAATATTTGATAGAGTCCTAACCTCAACATATGAGGAAAGGGATTTAGGGGTGATTATTTCTGATGACTTAAAGGTAGGCAGACAATGTAATAAAGCAGCAGGAAATGCTATCAGAATGCTTGGTTGTATAGGGAGAGGTATTAGCAGTAGAAAGAGGGAAGTGCTCATGCCATTGTACAGAACACTGGTGAGACCTCACTTGGAGTATTGTACGCAGTACTGGAGACCGTATCTTCAGAAGGATATTGATACTTTAGAGAGAGTTCAGAGAAGGCTACTAAACTGGTTCATGGTTTGCAGGATAAAACTTACCAGGAAAGGTTAAAGGATCTTAACATGTATAGCTTGGAGGAAAGACGAGACAGGGGGGATATGATAGAAACATTTAAATATATAAAGGAATCAACACAGTAAAGGAGGAGACTATATTTAAAAGAAGAAAAACTACCACAACAAGAGGACATAGTCTTAAATTAGAGGGACAAAGGTTTACAAATAATATCAGGAAGTATTACTTTACTGAGAGGGTAGTGGATGTATGGAATAGCCTTGCAGCTGAAGTGGTAGAGGTTAACACAGTAAAGGAGTTTAAGCATGCGTGGGATAGGAATAAGGCTATCCTAACTATAAGATAAGGCCAGGGTGTCACGTCTACTAGTGTGGTCCAGCACGCAGAAACTATGTAAACATATACATAGGCAAGAAAAGGAAAATAAAAGGACAGAGCGTAAACCGGACCTTAGAATGGCCGGACTAATACGCTAGAGACAGAGAATGGTCAAAGGTAAAGCCGAGGTCAAGGAAGCCAGAAAATACACAATACCGTTTACACAAGCCAAGTCAGGGAAACCAGAATTCAGAATAACCAGGCAAAAGCCAAGATCAGGATACCAGGAAATCAGATTCACAAAGATAAAGCACTCTCAGGAAACCAGGAACAGGAAACCACGACATGGCAAGGGACTAGGGTGAGCTAGGGATTTAAATATCCCTCTCTAAGATGTTTAGGCGCGACCACGCTGTCAGCGCTATTTTGGATCCGGGCGCGCCGACGTTCAGGTAAGCTCGTGCTGTCGGCGAGGCTGTGCCAGTCGGGCACAGCTGTGCCACGCGGCGGGCCGGCAGTCGCGACACAGGCTCTAATGAAAGTATTTAGAAAATTGGGCAGACTAGATGGGCCGAATGGTTCTTATCTGCCGTCACAGTCTATGTTTCTATGGTAACTGCCTTTGGGGTCAAAGACCGGTTTCAGCCTATCAAATGTAGAGGAAGGGTATTTAGGCCCAGTTCTCATCCTGCTCAGTGCCCTGTCGTGGTTTCTCTTCTGGTTGTCCGAGAGCACGTTATTGATTCAGGTTATTTGACTTTGGCATTGTTTTTGACTTCGCTGTTTTCTGGCATTCCTTGATTCCTGGTTTTTCCTTATCGTTGTGTCTCTTTCTGTTTCTCTTGACCTCGGCTATTCCTGACTATTCTTTGGTACGTTAGTCCGGCCATTCTAAGGTCCGGTATACGTTACCTATCAGTCCTCTGTGTTACACAATTCTACGTGCTGGATCATTCTGTAATCCTGACAGCAACATGCCGGACCAGAGCACCCGGGAGACAGCAAACTGTCCGGTTGAGCCGATCAGAGTTGCAGATTGCCCTATCTATTCTCCTAATGATAGAGTCCCCTACCACTACAACCTGTCTAGCCTTCCTAACCCTCTCAACGTCACCCGTACTAGAGGGGCTCTTCCCACAGCTGTTACAAGGAACAGCTTCCTGCAGTACAGCTACTACTGTGCGATGCTCCTAACATCTTTGCCATGGAGCAGGGGGCGCCCTGCGGCCGACACAGGTCACACATTGCCGGTTACCGGGTGGAGGATTTCATTATTCTCCACCTGGGATAAAAAAAAACATTGCGGCTGGGGCGGGTCTTAGTGTGCGACGGGGCAGGGCTAAATTACAGTGGGGGCGGGGCTAGAAGTTCCTGGTAATTGATGCATGGGAAGCAGGAAGGGGTACCTGCTTCCCCAACAACCAGAATCCAGGAGCTGCACTACTTCCACCTCCATAATGAACAGAGGTAACTATGTGTGATTGTCTGCATGTGTGTGTGTGTGTGTGTGACTGACTGCCTGTGTGTGTGTGACTGTCTGCCTGTGTGTGTGTGTGTGTGTGTGACTGTCAGCCTGTGTGTGTGTGTGTGTGTGTGTGAGAGACTGTCTGCCTGTGTGCGTGACTTCCTGTGTGTGTGTGTGTGTGTGTGACTGTCTTCCTCTGTGTGTGCGTGTGTGTATCTGTGTGTGTGTGTCTGTGTGACTATCTGCCTGTGTGTGTGTGTGGCTGTCTGCCTGTGTGTGTGGCTGTCTGCCTGTGAGCATGTGTGTGTGTGTGGCAGTCTGCCTTTGTGTGTGTGTGGCTGTCTGCCTGTGTGTGTGTGAATGTCTGCCTCTGTGTGTGTGTGACTGTTTGCCTGTGTGTGTGGTTGTCGGCATTTAACGGTGTGTGTGTGACACTGTATATGTAGCTATATGTATGTGACTATCCATCTGTACCTGTGTGTGTTTGTAATTGTCTGCCTGTAACTGTGTGTGTATATGTGTGTGTAATGAATATTTATTTTTAAATCATTATTAATTTAATAAATCCCCTATACTATCACTACACTTCTATACACACACTATACATGGATAACAGGGGAGAGGGGGGCGTGCGAAGATGTTTCGCACTGGGCACCTACAAGTTAAAGTGCCTTTCATTTTATATTTCTTTTGATAAATATTGGATGTGAATTCGACTTGTGTTGACTTTTTAAATTTTGTCTTTTTACATGCTGTGCACATTTTACAGTGATAAAAATCTTAAAATAAGTTGAAAACTAGGCATGTGTAAGTATTTAGAGCCCCCACCCACCGCTCATTAGGTCCCGCTTATTCATATTTAGGGCACCCACCCACTGCTCAGGGGTGAGGGCCAGGGGGGAGGACATTAGGTACCCCTTATTAGTATTTAGGGCCCCCACCTGCTGCTCAGGGGTGGGGGCCAGGGGGGAGGACATGTATATGTTTACATTGTTTCGCTCGGGGTGAGGGCCAGGGGAGAGGACATTAGGTACCCCTTGCAACTGCACCCCGAGCCTAAAAGGGGTTAAACCGCCGTTTAGTAGATCTTCCCTTCCAGAGACACAGGCACAGCTATTGTAGACACCAAGCCACCGAACCGGAGAATCATACAAATGCTGTAAACAGCCGAATAGGAAAAACCATATAAATAGGTTTACATTCCTAGCAGTCAAACTGGAACAGCATACAATAAATCCCCCCAAGAACGAGACAAGGCTTCGTTTTGAGGGTCAAGCAGGAACATAGAAACATAGAATGTGACGGCAGATAAGAACCATTCGGCCCATCTAGTCTGCCCAATTTTCTAAATACTTTCATTAGTCCCTAGCATTATCTTATAGACAGACAAAGCTGTGGGTTTATTGTTCTTATGTACACATTCTTACACATTAGTACCACCCACAGGGTTTTGGAAAACAACCAATAAACACGTACAATACACTCAGACATTCCCACACAAAATCCTCCCTTCTGCCTGTTATACAATTACCGTACACAATGGGTAATTTAATTATCACAGGCAGAGAAATATAGTTTTTCCACATTATTCATAATTTTAAAAGTATGCATCACATTCACATAAAACTTACATTTTCAGAATCAGCATACTCCAAATACAAACATACTTCAAAATCATACAAATTGGTCCAGTGGTTCAAAAGATAGATCGTAGTCCTTTGTGACCAAATGAAGCATGGCTTTTCTGCCCAAAACCAGTTCCACAGAGTCTTCTATCCTGGAGATAATTGGGAAGTAATCCAATTATCTCCAAGGACAGAGGCAAAACTCCATTGAACACATGGCAGCAAAAGACAATAAAATACATACAAAATATATAACTGTGCAGCCATTGCATAAGACAGGTACATTCAACATATCCCCAGATAGCTCAGATCTGAGTGCACATTATTATTGAATAGCGTTCAGATCACACACATACAGTTCAATTGCCATGGAGCCAAAGTCTTTCCCATAGTCTTTCATTATATTAATGGGCTCCATGGCATAGCTATCTGGGGTATCATCGCTCAAACAGGGCAAGCACCGAATGACCCGGCTTTCGTGTCTTTGCAGGGGAAAATCAAGCGTTTTAACATGGGGCCATAGTATAAAGGCAGCAAGCAGGCAACCAGGCTCCTCCAATGCACAGTGGCGAGATTGGTCTCGTCACACTTTTCATCCCAAACTGAAGAAGACGATATGGAGGGGTTGTATAGCACGGGCGATCCCCTCATCGACCAGATCTTCGATGATATTGGTGCTCGCTGTATAGCAGCTCTTGATGATGAGCAGCCTGAACATGACTGCTGTACCAGTACGCAGTTTTCAAATATTGTCTTGGTACCAGAGACCCACAGTGCCCTTATGCCACCGTCTCTTTTCTGCAAGATCCACTCGCCTATTCCCAGAGTGATGTTGCGACTCCCGACCCGCCAGGTGCCGCGGCCGTGCCTGACCGCCACGGTCTCGCCGACACCACGAGCTTACCTGCTCGTTGGCGAGCCGGGAGCCGCTCCACTGTCTTCTCTGGGCATCACGCCCCAAATCAAAGATGGCGCGGACCACGTGGTCGCGTCCATCTTAAGCTCCGCCCCTCAAATGAATATAAACGTGCGCGTGACGTCACGACGTCAACGCACGAGCAGGTTCTGGGGTCAGAGGTCACCCTCTGACCAATCGGAAGCAAGAGAGGGATATTTAAATCCCTAATTCACTTTACTTCCTTGCCCTGTCGTGGTTTCCTGTTCCTGGTTCCTGAGAGTGCCTTTATCTTTGTGAAACTGATTTCCTGGTATCCTGATCTTGGCTTTTCCCTGGTAATTATGAATTCTGGTTCCCTTTGACCATTCTCTATCTCTAGCGTATTAGTCCTGCCATTCTAAGGTCCGGTATACGCTCTGTCCTTTTATTTTCCTTTTCTTTTTTATGTATGTGGCGAAACCAGCCTCGCCACGTGTCCTTGGAGGGGGCTGCTTGCCCGCCTCTTGCCTTTGGACTATGGACCAGACTTTATGTGAATGTGTTAACCCAGATAGCTATGCCATGGAGCCCATTCGTGTAGTTAAAGACTTCGGCTCCATGGCAATTGAACTGTGTGAATAGGATCTGAGCGCTATTCAGTAGTTTTGTGCGCTCAGATCCCAGCTATCTGGGTATATGCGAAATGTCTGTGTGTTATGTGTAAAAGGTGACTTTATGTATTTTAAAGTGTTCTATGTCTTTTTGCAACCATGTGCTCAATGGAGTCTGCCTCTATCCCTGGATAATTGGATTACTTTCCCCCATTGTCTCCAGGATAGAGGGCTCTGTAAAACCTGTTTGTGCCAGATAGCCATGTGCCAGCCAGGGCCCAAAAGATACTTTTACTAACTTTTGAACCCCTGGTCGGATTCATGCCATTTTTTAATATGTTGTTCCCCTGAATGGATTGATTGTGAATATGTAATTTTATGTGAATGTGATGTATGGTTTTAAAGTTATGAAAGTTGGGTAGAAAGTATGTTTTCGGGGCACGTTCGGGGACCGACCTTAGGTGTAATGTATATGTCCCCTAAATTGACTAAGAACCGTTTCCTTATAAGAGTTACTTTATCTTGTAAGAAAACCGCTGTACAGTGTGAGGCTATGATTGACTCTGGGGCAGCTGAGAATTTTCTAGACAAGGAATTCTCTGCTAAATATCTCCTGCCCTTAAGGCAGAAAGAGGGAGACCCATAGCAGTGGAGGCCATCGATGGGAGACCCCTTACCCAGCCTCTCATCACGCACGAAACCCTGCCAATCACTGTCTCAGTGGGTATTCTACATTCTGAGGAAATGGTTTTTCAAATTATATCCTCACCCACATGTCCTATCATACTTGGTTTTCCTTGGCTCCAGAAACACAATCCACGTTTTGATTGGGTTGAAGGAGAAATCGTGAGTTGGGGTAAGAAATGCAGAGGTCTTTGTTTTAAGCGGATGCCACAACCTATTGGTACCATCAATATACCTATAGCACCTCTCCTAACCACAGAAATCCCACCGCAGTATTTTGACCTACAGGAGGTATTTAACAAAGTTCAGTCAGAAATACTACCACCACATAGACCCTACAACTGTAACATAAACTTGTTACCAGGTACTATGCCTCCCAAAGGAGGAGTATATGCACTATCTCCTCAGGAAAATCTTTGTTTAGAAGAGTATATAAAAGATGCTCTCAGAAAGGGTCACATACGTAGATCCTCTTCACCTGCTGGGGCTGGGTTCTTCTTTGTTTCTAAAAAAGGAGACCTACGTCCTTATATAGACTATAGGGGTTTGAATAGGATAACAATAGAAAACGCCTATCCCATTCCCCTTATTTCTGAATTATTCAACAGGTTGAAAGGAGCCCGAGTCTTCACTAAGCTCGACCTCAGAAGTGCTTCCAACCTAGTCAGAATTAAGGAAGGTCATGAGTGGAAGACTGCGTTTAATACAAGAATGGGACATTACGAATATCTAGTTATGCCGTTTGGACTATGCAATGCTCCAACGATATTTCAGGATTTCATTAACGATGTCCTTAGGGAGTACCTCCACATGGTCATTTTGGGGAACCTGGATGACATTCTCATCTATTCCCAAGACCTAGAGACACATCACGAACATGTGAGAACAGTACTAAAAACCCTGTTAAAAAACGGCCTCTACTGTAAGCTGGAGAAGTGCCAGTTTGACCAGACTGAGATACTGTTTCTTGGATATGTTATATCTCCATCTGGCTTCAAAATGGAGCCTCACAAGTTGGAAGCAGTCTTACAATGGCCGCTACCTAAAGGCCTTAAAGCTACAAAACGCTTTATAGGTTTTGCAAATTATTACCGCAAGTTCATTAAAGGTTTTTCCTCTGTAATCTCCCCTATTACCAATCTAACCAAAAAAGGAGAAAATTGCAGTTCATGGCCCAAGGAAGCAAAGGAGGCATCTGAACAGTTAAAATCTTTATTTGCCGCAGCACCTGTCCTGACACATCCCGATCCAACCAAACCATTTATTCTAGAAGTAGATGCGTCAGAAACAGGAGTAGGAGCCATTCTGTCTCAAAGAGAAAGTCCTAATAAGCCTTTACATCTCTGTGGGTTTTTCTCTCGAAAACTAACACCTGCAGAGAAAAATTATGACATTGGGAATAGGGAATTATTGGCCATAATACTTTCCCTTAAAGAATGGAGACATCTCTTAGAAGGTTCCAAAGAGCCACTTCTGATTTTTACCGATCACAAGAATTTGGCTTATATTGGGGACGCTAAGAGATTGTCCTCTCGTCAGGCTAGATGGTCATTGTTCCTCTCCCAATTTAACTTTGTAATTACCTATAGGCCCGGGACCAAGAACACCAAGGCAGATGCATTGTCTGGACAGTTTGAGACAGATGAGATTCCTGAACAAGAGGTATCCCCTCCAGAATGCCTTATTGCTACTACTGTTTCTGAAGTGTCTTCTCCACTCTTCTGTGCTATAATCGCAGATCAAACTCAGGCACCCATGGAGAGGCCTCCGGATAAACTGTACATTTCACCACCATTAAGAATAAAGGTACTTGGTTTATTCCATGATAATCTGACAGCAGGTCATCCAGGAGTCCATAAAACTCTCTCTGCTATCTCCAGGAGGTTCTGGTGGGCTACACTTAGGAATGACATCAAGGATTATGTAGGGGCATGTCAAATATGTGCCGTTTCTAAATCCTCTCACAAACCACCTCCTGGCTTGTTACAACCATTACCTATACCTACTGCTCCATGAACCCATTTTGCCATGGATTTCATGGTGGATCTGCCCAGCTCAAATGGGTTTAACACAATCCTTATGATCATAGATTCTCAAAAATGGCACCTCTTAAAAAATTGCCATCTGCTCAAGATCTTGTACGAATATTTTTAAAAGAGATATTTTGTTTACATGGGGTGCCTAAAAACATTGTTTCTGACAGAGGTACCCAATTTATTTCTAGGTTCTGGTGTGCCTTTTGTTATTCCGAGGAACTAACAAGCCTGAAACCAAGCCAGACCCAGGACCTCTGAGTGATGCTCCTGTTTCTAGCAATAGCCCCAGATCTAGTAGGATGACACGTTTGTAAATCACTGGTAATGTGAGTTCCTTATGGTATGTATCCTTGATTTCTGTTTACGTGTCTACCCTCCTGGTGTATCATGATTCTCTATGGTCCTTACTGTTCTATGCCTCGTTGGTTTCTTCCTTGGGACTTTCCATTTGTCATTCCTCTTAAACCTCCTCCTTGTTTTTCTCACTTGGTTGGGTGACCCGGGTTCTCTTCTGTCACCTGTAGGAGGTCTTGAAGGTTTGGAGCGCCAGGAGTCGCTCCTTAAGGGGTGGTACTGTCACGACACTCCTTAGTTAATATGCCCTCATGCACTACTCACCACTGTTTCTGTTTGGCACTCTTTCACATTTCTTTTCATTAAGCACTACACCTGGCCCTTGTTTAGCACCTATATATTCTGGTTTCTCCCCTCACTCCCTGTCAGATCATTATCCTTTATCCTGTACCTGCTGTTTCCTGGTTCCCGTGATTCTGACTCCTTGCTCCTGTGTCTTGTATCCTGTGTATCCTGATCCTGTGTTCCTGGCGGCAGCCATTTTAAACAAAGCGAAAGACCAGCGGTGTTCGGCCCAGATTCTATGGAACTGAAAACGGAAATTTTTTCCGCCGAACACCGCTGAAGCCACCGACCTCCCTTCTCAATCGACAAAAGTATACGAACACCGGCCGTTCGGCAGGTTGAAACGCACGAATGGACAACCCAGATAGCCTTCCCATGGAGTCAATCGCATACCGAAAGACTGTAACAGACTTTGACTCCATGGAGATTGAAATATGCGTATGGGATCTGAGCGCTATTCGCCAATAATATGCACTCAGATCCAGGCTATCTGGGGATGTGTGATACGAATGAGAAATGTTCGGCAATTATAAAGTTATGTATTTTTATGTGGTTTTTTTTGTGTTATATTTAAAATGGCGATTTGCCTCTGTCCTGGAGATAATTGAATTACTTCTCAATTATCTCCAGGGCAGAAGGGAGGAGGTGATGGGATATTTGTGGATTATTTTATTTACTATGGATTCTGTTTTCCTGTGCTAATTTCTTGTTCCTGAGTTACCCATGGATTATCAGCAAAGAAAGTCTATTATGTGCCTGTGTGTCCTAATTTACCATATGTCTGACTGCTATTAGTCTCCCATTTGGTCCCCTAGGGGAGTGTCTACCAAGTGGGAGACCTGCATAAATACGGGTGGGTAGCCCACAGTAAACCCAGTTCATGTTTTACCCTCAATGTGGAGCTTGGTCTCGTTATTGGGGGGGGATTTATTACCAACGACTAGAGACTGCCGGATGGGATTATTAGCCGCTTGGGAGATATATGCGTTCGGCTACTAGAGGCGATTCATGAGTTTGGGAGCTCGTGAAGTGAAGTACCTGTGGCAAACCTAGCCACTTGGGCATTATTTAAGTACTATCACTTTAAGGGTTGCCTGTATGATTTTCGTGTTATGTGTGTTTCTGGGTATAATGTAATATGATTGTGTAGCTTTGTATTGCCTGCATTGGCTATCTGCCAAAAGCAGATGGCTGATTCCCTTTCGTTTCACGAACGGCACCTTTTAAGTGTGTGTTTTAATGAATATGTTTTTCGTGCGGCGTTCGGTTGTTTTAGCTGGGATCTGAGCGGTAATCTCACGAATGATGCGCTCAGACCCCAGCTATCTACCGAACGTCCATTCGTGCAAATAGACCTAACATTCGAAAAACTGTGTATTTTAAAGTAAATTGCCGGTTCTGCTGCACGGAGGGATAATCCACTTAACGTCACATTCCAGTGGGAGGATCCCTCTGATGGGGGAAAGGCTCTGTAATGTAAAATCCCCACGTAGTCCACTCTGGGAATACCCCTGGGATAGGACTCAGGAAACCCTTTGCATGGGGAATTGTATAAATTGTGGAGCCTGTGAATAAAGCCTTCAGTTGACTCTCAGAACTGTGTTTCGTCCGGTTACTGGGAGATTTGGGAGATTGCCTTGCTTTTCAGCGCTTGACTGTGGATTACCTTCTGAACCAGCGGAGATCATGGGATTTAATATTGCCGCTCCGCTACAGTACCCGTACGGGTCCCGTTCAGGAGATAACAGCGTTCCCCTGCTTGCGGTTCGTATGATTGCAGTTGCTACGAATGAAGCCTGCGTTATTGCGAGAGCGGAGGATTCACTAAACGGCGGTTTGTACAGTTGATGCCGAGGGTACCGTTACAAGCTTCATGTAGTACCTCCCATTGTTATACTGTGGTGGCTGCTACTGCCGCGCCATAGGGTACTGTTGCCTCGTTTTGGTAATAGTGAGCGGCTGCTCGTGGTGGTGGTGGACCTGTTCGGATCCAGGTTGTTCGGTCTCGGAGTTGTGGGCAGTCTCTCTTGTAGTGCCCCCATTTGTGGCACTGGTGGCACTGTACGGTGTTGGGTTTCCGGAACCGTTGCTGTGGAGTAGCTGGTGGTGGAAGCTGCCGAGGTGGTGCTGCTGGGCGGGTGGGGTAGGTAGTCGTCATGGTGGGTCTCGCTACTGTCCTGACTGGTACTGGATTCTGTTGTCTGCGGGCATCCATGTATTCGTCTGCTTTCCGGGCTGCTTCGGTGAGGGACGTAGGGTCCCTTACCCACTCTTGGATCTCGGTTGTTAGCCCGTCATAGAATTGCTCTAGTAACATCATTTGTAGTAGGTCCTCCATGGACTGTGCTTTGTGAGCTTGTACCCATCGCTTGGTGTAGTCGACAGGCCCATTCAGCGTGAGAGTCTTTCTCAGTCTTTTTAAGCTCTCTGAACTGCCTCTGGTGTTATGGAGTACCGGGCAAGTATGATTTCCTTGACCCGGCTGTAGTTACGAATTTCTTCATCGAGGACTGTGCGGTACGCCTCCCTGATAGCCGCCCTGCAATGATGGGGACCCAGTCTACGGTATTCACTTTATGTAGGGCACACAGTCTCTCAAAGTCTTGGAGGAATGCATCTATATTCTTCTCTGCCTCTACATATGTTTTAAAAGCCTGGTATGATATTTTAGGCTTACCCTCTTGGATCATAGTCACTGTTTGATTTATTTCTGGGGTTTGCTGGTTCCTCTGTCTCAGTGCAAACTCCTGCACTTCCGTCATGGTTCGGGAGATTATATCTTTTGGTGGGTTTTCGCCATAAAATGACAGTCTGAATTGTAATTCCCTCTGGAACTCAGACTGTTCCTGTTTGACAGTCGAACCGCTCTGTTCGGGATCCGAACTGCCATCCATTCGGTATTCCGCCAACACTTCTGTAACAAGAACAGCTTTTTTCTTGTTGCTACCTTGAATATCCCTTGCTTCAAGAAGATCCTTTAATGTGGACCACTTCAGTGTGGAATAATCAATCTCCATCTGCAATCCATTGGTACTGCTGGTACTTGTTCCCATGTGAGTTCTGGCAGGAGCACCTGGCCCATATAGAAGCGGTTCTAGAGAGGATTAGGGAATCAGATTTAACGCTGAAGCCTGCTAAGTGTAATATAGGGATGGCCGAGGTCCAGTACCTCGGGAATTGAGTAGGCTGCGGGAAGCAGAAACCGGAGCCAGCAAAAGTAGAGACTGTGGCCCAGTGGCCCACCCTCAGAACGAAGACCCAGGTGTAAGCGTTTCTAGGAACGGCAGGTTACTATAGAAAGTACAGTCCATTATACCCAGCATTTTCGTGACTTTTACCCCGCGAACAGAGACCGACCGCAAGGCCAAAATGCATGCGTCGTGTGCGGTCGGTCAAACGAACACCTCCATAAAATTCCCGATCTGGGTGATTTTTGAGTATGTTGCTCACCCTGATCAGGGCTATCAGGGGATATATGATTTAGGGGTGTATCTTATGTATTGGAGTACATCTAGAAAACGGAGAAAAATGTGTGTAAATATTGTTCAGATAATTGGGTTATCTTGCAGGCTGAACGGAGGAGATGTGTGGGCTGTAACCTGTGTATGATTTCTGTGGGTGTCTCCATGCACAGTATGTGGGATTAAACATCAGTTCTGCTCCTGATACTGTGTGTCGTCCAGTTATTGGGAAAGGTGACGGGAGATTCATGGATTATTTTATTTACTATGGATTCTGTTTTCCTGTGCTAATTTCTTGTTCCTGAGTTACCCATGGATTATCAGCGAAGAAAGTCTATGTTAACCTAGCGCTCCGCTACATTTTTTTTTTGTGCACCAGATATACAAACATGCTTATAGAGCCACGCTACCCGGTGTAAGCTTTTCAGGATAGACAATAACATGGCATGAGATATAACGGCACGTTTTTTCATTATAAGTACATGTTGGAAAAGCATGGCTAGGTGGGGTTTAAAATGAGGTGTCACAGACTAAGAGTACTAACTGCCCTGCGTGGGAGACATTGGAAGCATATTGTTACATGCTAACTTAGGTCATTTTATCAGGCTATGTATACCACTGGAACTTGATTTAGGAAGCTTGGTAAACTGCACATTAGTAAAAAACACGATAATAAAAATAACGGAAAGAGGGTAAACATGACAACAATAATGCTTGCTAAATTTGTGCTGTGAATGCCTGAAGGGAAGAAAGCAGCATTCATGAGTGGCTGGACAACACCTGCAGAATGTGGTTGGGTTGCCTAAACAGTGTTGCTGTCAGGTAATAACTGCTAAACATGGTGGGTACAGGTGAGACATAAACATGACATGTCATAGAGGAGACAGAATAGCTGTGATACTACTAGAACATATATGCGGTACTTGTGTGCAGGATTAGCTGTTTCCATTATAATCTCAGACTGTCCAACACGAGGTGTCATGAGAATGCATCCGCCGTGGGCGCTGCAGAGTAGGGCCCAGGTCCGTCGTCAGCCGATGCCGACGAGAGTTGAGGCAGGAGCATATCTTGGGGGGTCCTTCTGTGCGACCACAGAGCGATGTCGGGAAGGGTCAAGCACCCAGGGCAGAATGGGGATCCGCAGTGCTGTGCCACCATCTTGCTTGCCTCTGAAGGCCCAGGCTCTCCCCCTCCGGTGGTACCTGAAGAAGCGTACTGGTGATTTCATGCGGGAAATCTTCCGTCCATGTGAGCGACGCACCAAGGCTTCATTTCAAGTAGCCCTCGGCTCAGGTAAGCCTTTAGTAGGGTAACGTGCCGCCCAGGAGGTTTTTGTACCTTGAGTTGGCCTTCTTGTCTTCGGTAGCACCACTCTCTCTTCTCCTCCCCTGTATCCCAGGCTCGGTAGTCCGGGCAACTTGGCCCAGAAGCTTTGGAAGTTTTTGTCAAGCCATTGTAGGAGACGGTCTATAGAGCCACATGCGTCGCTGTGTGCGGGGTCTGGGCCATGGGAATCAGCGAGGGACGCATCTTGTAAAGCTGGCCGCCTCTCTCCCTCTCCGTCCCCAGCAGGCCGCTACAGAGCAGTCAGGGTTCCCAACAGTGTAGAGTGTCGGGTGAGGTATCAGGAAGCTTGCCTGGCCCCTGACATAAGCAGTGCACATTATGAGGCTTTATAGCTTGGTGGCTGGGGTTAGCACCCTAAAATTAGCAGCCCAAATTGCAGGAGCTCATGCACAGCAAGTCTAGAGTTCTCGAAGGTTAGGCTCCATCCCCCTCGACCTATCCCTTTTATATGTTAAAAGATTCTCCCTATTTAATGTCTGTACTTCCAACCTTTGTCTTTCAAGAGTTTCGACATCATAATTTTTATCTTTAAAAAAAATTGTTAAAATGTTAGCTTGAGCATTATATTGTTTGACATCACTACAATTCCTTGACATTCTAATGTATTGTCCTTTGGGAACATTGTTAAGCCATGGTGGAGTATGGCAACTGGCTAGATCTATACAACTGTTGACTTCGACCTTCTTAAAAAATGTTTTTGTTTTTAAAACCTGATTCTCTACGGAAATTTCCAAATCTAAAAAATGTACCAAATTAAAACTATGTTCACTAGTTAAAATAATGCCCCATACAGTTGGAATGTAATCAAATTAAAACTTATTTTAAAACATCCACGCCACTTTTCCAAATGAAATAAATGTCATCAATGTATCTGTGATAGAGAACCAAGCTCGCACTCCAGACACCCTCTGTCCTCAAGAAGGATTCCTTCCAAAAGGACATAAATAGGTTGGCGTAGCTGGGTGCAAACTTGGTTCCCATCGCACTTCCAACAAGCTGGGAGGCCATAAGCTTTCCCGAAGAGATGGGTTTTAAGGCCCTTCTTAAATGATTGAAGTCTAGGGGAGAGTCTGATGGTGTTAGGCAGGCTATTCAGTAGGAAAGGAGCCGCCCACGAGAGGTCCTGCAAGCGCGAGTTGGCCGTATGGGTGCCAGCAGCGGTCAGGAGGTGGTCACGGGCAGAGCGGAGGGAACGAGGAGAGGCATACCTATGGCTCAGTGAAGAGATATAAGAGGGGCTAGAATTGTTCAGTGCTTTAAAAGTATGGGTTAGCACTTTGAATTGACTCCTATAGGATACAGGGAGCCAATGTATGGACTAGGGGTGAGGTGTGAGAGGACTGACTAGAGAGGAAAATCAGTCTAGCTGCAGCATTCATTACAGACTGTAGTTATTGGGGTGACTTTATTAGATTTTTATTATTAATTGTTCTTTCATAGCAAGACCACTTAATGTTATCTCACATATATATTATTATTCTTATTATTATTCTTATTCTTATTATAGCCAAATTTGCCACCCTAACTCCTCCCACAGTTTTTACACTACATAGACAAAAATTTACCAAAACGTGCAGATTGTTCCCGATCGGATTGCTATTACTTTGTGGAACGTTTCGCCGAATGGTTCACGGAATATCGTCGTTCTTGTGGCGCAATTTGTCCCATAGGAATGAATGGCAAAGCTAGAGTGGGAGCTGGCAAAAGCTGAAAAATCAGGACATGATTTCTAAACTGCCACCACTCCCTTATTTTCAGGCCCACCTACACAAATCTTATATCAAAACGTTCAGCTATCCCTGCTGCCACTAAACATGTCAACGGCTAAGCCATAGTCCTGATAGTTTTCACAATATAATCATTTGTTTGCAACTAACGCCGTCCATTGACATTCATTGAAACTTCACTCTACAAAGCTCAAATTTGAAGTGCAATTTCTAAACTGCGACTGTGCCTTCAATTTTAATACTTCAGAGACATACTATGCATCAAAATGTAGGTCTGGGTCTTGTGATTCTCACAATATAAAGTGATATCCGGGGTGATTTTATTAGCTGTGTATTTATTATTATTATTATTATTATTATTTATTATTATTATTATTTATTATTATTGTATATAAAGTTATTTCCCAGAATCCCCCTGGGCTGCCTGGAAAGTGGGCGTTTCCCATTCTGCCCTCAATAAAAATGGCGGCTGGTGAGGCAGGCGCCGCGTGTTTCCGGTTCCGGTCCGGCTCGTGGTGCAGTTCCGGTAGCGAGGTGAGTGATATCCGGCGGAGAGTGTCCGGCTCGCGCTCCTCGCTCTGTGTAACGCGCTCTCTCTCGCAGTGCAGTAAATATGGCGATGCGGCAAACCCCCCTCACCTGCTCCGGACACACCCGGCCTGTGGTGGACCTGGCCTTCAGCGGGATCACCCCGTACGGAGCCTTCCTCATCAGCGCCTGCAAGGGTGAGCCCCCCAATATCATCACTGTACCCCAATACACTAACCCTGTACCCCCCAATATCTATACCGCCCTCCCTGTACCCCAATATACTAACCCTGTACCCCCCAATATCCATACCGCCCCCTGTACCCCCATACTATACCTGGCCTTCAGCGGGATCACCCCGTACGGAGCCTTCCTCATCAGCGCCTGCAAGGGTGAGCCCCCCAATATCATCACTGTACCCCAATATACTAACCCTGTACCCCCCAATATCCATACCGCCCCCCTGTACCCCAATATACTAACCCTGTACCCCCCAATATCTATACCGCCCCCCTGTACCCCCATACTATACCTGGCCTTCAGCGGGATCACCCCGTACGGAGCCTTCCTCATCAGCGCCTGCAAGGGTGAGCCCCCCTGTACCCCAATATCATCACTGTACCCCAATATACTAACCCTGTACCCCCCAATATCCATACAGCCCCCTGTACCCCAATATACTAACCCTGTACCCTTTAATATCTATACAGCCCCTGTACCCCATACTATACCTGGCCTTCAGCGGAATGCCCCGTCACCAGACCCCTTCACTCATCGAAACATTACTGCAATTAATTTATTATCCATGCTAACCCTGTACCCCCAATATCCATGCAAGCCCTGTACTTACACCCCAATGCTACAATCACTACTGCCCCCTGTACCCCCAATATACTAACCCTGTACTCCCCAATATCTATACAGCCCCCCTGTACCCCAATATACTAACCCTGTACCCCCCAATATCCATACCGCCTCCCTGTACCCCCATACTATACCTGGCCTTCAGCGGGATCACCCCGTACGGAGCCTTCCTCATCAGCGCCTGCAAGGGTGAGCCCCCCAATATCAATATACTAACCCTGTACCCCCCAATATCCATACCGCCCCCTGTACCCCAATACAATCACTACTGCCCCCTGTACCCCCAATATACTAACCCTGTACTCCCCAATATCTATACAGCCCCCCTGTACCCCAATATACTAACCCTGTACCCCCCAATATCCATACCGCCTCCCTGTACCCCCATACTATACCTGGCCTTCAGCGGGATCACCCCGTACGGAGCCTTCCTCATCAGCGCCTGCAAGGGTGAGCCCCCCAATATCAATATACTAACCCTGTACCCCCCAATATCCATACCGCCCCCTGTACCCCAATACAATCACTACTGCCCCCTGTACCCCCAATATACTAACCCTGTACTCCCCAATATCTATACAGCCCCCCTGTACCCCAATATACTAACCCTGTACCCCCCAATATCCATACCGCCTCCCTGTACCCCCATACTATACCTGGCCTTCAGCGGGATCACCCCGTACGGAGCCTTCCTCATCAGCGCCTGCAAGGGTGAGCCCCCCAATATCAATATACTAACCCTGTACCCCCCAATATCCATACCGCCCCCTGTACCCCAATACAATCACTACTGCCCCCTGTACCCCCAATATACTAACCCTGTACTCCCCAATATCTATACAGCCCCCCTGTACCCCAATATACTAACCCTGTACCCCCCAATATCCATGCAGCCTCCTGTACCCCCCCATACTATACCTGGCCTTCAAGCGGGGATCACCCGTCACGCAGACCTTCCTCATCCCAGCGCCTGCGTGAGGCCCAATATCCATACCTTGTACCCAATATACCAACTTCCTGTACCCCCAATATCTATACCGCCCCCGTACCCCAATATACTAATCCTGTACCCCCCAATATCTATACCGCCCCCTGTACCCCCAATATACTAACCCTGTACCCCTCAATATCTATACCGCCCCCTGTACCCCAATACAATCACTACTGCCCCCTGTACCCCGATACGATCACTACCACCCCAATACGGCCCACTGTACCCCAATAGCATCACTACCACCCCCTACGGATTGTTCTTGATCAGCGCGTACCCTGATACTGCCCCCTGGACCTTGATAGCGTCACTACTACCACCACTATCGTTCCTGATCAATGCCTGCAAGATGATAGCCTCTATATTAGCTCTGTACCCACGATCTGCAGCAATCTGCAGTACAGCATCACAAGTGATATTATTCTTTGTCACCACTAGATAATATTAAATCCCAATAGTGTCTCTAGATGCCTGTTACCCCTCCACCACCTTTCCTAACCTGCTATATTGTCCCGATACTGATAGTACTTCTCTTTCTTGTTTTATGGCACGCACCGTAACGTTTGCTTTGAATCTTAAAGCATATGAGACTGTTTGTTTTTCCTGGTAGATGGCAAGCCAATGCTTCGGCAGGGAGATACCGGTGACTGGATTGGCACGTTTTTGGGCCACAAAGGTGCTGTTTGGGGAGCCACTCTGAATAAAAATGCCACAAAGGCAGCCACTGCAGCCGCAGACTTTACAGCGTATGTAAAAATGGTGAAAACCATCAATTTCTAATTTTATTCTGTGTGTCAGCAAACGCCAATAAACCTACTGAAATAAATATTGCCGGAAATGAGTGTCTTCAAGTAACTAGTCCTGTACTTGCATTGATTGGAGGGCGTGCTTACCCTGTTGTTCTCCTTTATATTTAAAGCGATACTCCTCTGGGTACCAATACAACCTTTTATGTTTTTGTTTTCTCTCTATACTAGAGCGAGGGGGGCAGCCAGAAGCCGGCTTGTGAGCATGAAAAATATAGATAACATATTGATAAATCCTTAATCTATCAAATTAAAGGTCCACTCTAGGCACCCAGACCACTTCAGCTTAATGAAGTGGTCTGGTTGCCAGGTCCAGCTAGGGTTAACCCACTTTTTTTAATAAGGTTTTTTTTTTTTTTTAATATATATAAACATAGCAGTTTCAGAGAAACTGCTATGTTTATAAATAGGTTAATCCGGCCTCTAAAGCCGCTAGTGGCTGTCTCATTGACAGCCGCTAGAGGGCTTCCGCGTTTCTCACTGTGAGCATTATGAATGCTTTCCTATGAGACCAGCTGAATGCGCCCAGCTCCTGTCACGCATGTGCATTCAGCCAAGGAGAGCTCCCCGCCCAGCGCTGGAGAAAGGTGAGTGTTTAACCCCTTCCTCTCCCCAGAGCCCAGCGGGAGGGGGCACCCTTAGGGCACTATAGTGCCAGGAAAACGAGTTTGTTTTGCTGGCACTATAGTGGTCCTTTAAAATATTATTGGAGGTCGGAGTTTCCCAGTTTGTAACTGGGGCTTTTCCTTATTCTCCTGTAATGTAAAACTTTGTTTTACCTGTTTTCTAACGTCGGTCTTGCTTCTCGTACCATATATTTGCAGTGGGATATACAGGTAATTACTGGATAACTGTGCTGATTGTTACAGTAAATGCGTTTTGTGTTGTGTACTGCTTTAAATTTACACCAGTCCCTGCTTCCTTATATTGACAGGCATGCTGTCCCGCTAATCATTTTGTCCCATTGGAAAGACCAGCTTTTTAAATGTACATCATTGGTCACCAAGCGTGTAACTGTAGTGACATATGTTGGTCACAAAGGTGTTAAGAATCAAAGTATTTGTTGCGGCTGGCTTTATTTATAACCTTACATTGCATAGGAACATGTCAGGAAGAACAAGTAGTCCATGTTCAGGAAGCCACACTGGTTGCACAACTTAATATCTAGAAACCGATTCAAATTCTGTTTATGGAATAATGTTCTATGGAAAGTTATGGTAGCATTTGGTGTGGGCAGTGCCAACCTGCTGTATTTAAAAGGCCTGGTGGTTTACTGTTTATTTCGGGTTGGTTTTTGAATACTTCTTTTTGTCCATCTTAAAGGACCACTTCAGCTTAATGAAGTGGTCTGGGTGCCAGGTCCTTCTAGGGTTAACCCATTTTTTTATAAACATAGCAGTTTCAGAGAAACTGCTATGTTTATCAATGGGTTAAGCCTTCCCCTAATCCTCTAGTGGCTGTCTCATTGACAGCCACTAAACTGCGATAACTTCTCACTGATTTTCACGGTGAGGCAGCATAGCGTCCATAGAAAGCATTGTAAGTAACTTTCCACATCGCGGCACCGAGGAAGCTGGTAAATACTTGGCAGCGCGCTCAGCGCAGCAGCGTGCGCATTCCAGCAGGAGGGAGGGAGGGAGGGAGGAGGAGGAACGGAGGAGGAGAGAAGGAGAGCTCTCCGCCCAGCGCTGGAAAAAGGTAAGTTTTTAACCCTTTCCCCCTTCCAGAGCCGGGCTCGAGGGGGACCCTGAGGGTGGGGGCACCCTCAGGGCACTATAGTGCCAGGAAAACGAGTGTTTTCCTGGCACTATAGTGGTCCTTTAACAAAGTATTAAAATGTCTGCTACGGGTGGTGATGCTGTTTCAATGAAAACTAATTTTACTGTTTTGTTTTTCAGGAAAGTGTGGGATGCTGTGACAGGGGACGAGATCATCACATTGGCACACAAACACATAGTAAAAAGCGTGGATTTTACAGAGGTAACATTGAGTGGCTCTACGTGATTAAAGTAATTTGGGTTAAATCAGACCTGTTTATTTGGTAAAAACTAATCTGGTCCTGAGTTCAGAAATCCAGACACTGTCTGCATACAGTTACTATAGCGTGGTGTGCTCAGACGCTATTATCTGTTATCTATAGATTTCATTAAATACGCTCAAGTATGTATAAAACTGAGACTATTCCTTGTATCCAAATATATCAATTTTATTAGTCAATCGTTGAATAACGTGGTCTGTCCATTCTCCCTGACGATTGATGTGTAAAATGGCCCAGGAGAGCCAGTTAGGGCCATGTGGCTGTGAGTGCTTATTGTGTGTGGATTGATGTGTAAAATGGCCCAGGAGAGCCTGTTAGGGCCATGTGGCTGTGAGTGCTTATTGTGTGTGTGGATTGATGTGTAAAATGGCCCAGGAGAGCCTGTTAGGGCCACGTGGCTGTGAGCGCTCAGTGTGTGTATCGATGTGTAAAATGGCCCAGGAGAGCCTGTTAGGGCCACGTGGCTGTGAGCGCTCAGTGTGTGTGTATCGATGTGTAAAATGGCCCAGGAGAGCCTGTTAGGACTACGTGGCTGTGAGCGCTCAGTGTGTGTGTATCGATGTGTAAAATGGCCCAGGAGAGCCTGTTAGGACTACGTGGCTGTGAGCACTCATTGTGTGTGTATCGATGTGTAAAATGGCCCAGGAGAGCCTGTTAGGACCACGTGGCTGTGAGCACTCATTGTGTGTGGATTGAAGCTGCTTCTGGGCAATAAACCTGAAGATCAGACTCCACTTTGTGCTGTATTTCCGTTCTCTTCCCATTGTTTCCACTTAATCCGTAGTATACAATGATCACTCATGTTTCTCTGTTCAGGATAGCAACAATCTGCTGACAGGAGGCCAGGATAAACTGTTGCGCATATATGACTTGAATAAACCAGAAACTGGTAAGTTCTGATGTTTCTTTGTTTTCGTTGGTGGAAACTATATTTCTAAAATCTGACAAATTAATTTTTAATGGTCTGAAATCGTGACTTGACGCTCCCCTGCAGATTTGCCACGTTCCGCTGAGCTAAGCTCATTTTATGAACTGTTTTCTCCACGTAAAAGTGAAGGTCCGCAATTACAATGTTTACAAATAAAGTAAATTGGGCATAATGTGTAAAACAGGGAGGGATAACCACTTGTCCGTTTTTCATTTTTTTATAAAAAGAATGATTTTATGTGATAAGCAAACAGGAGATGTGTTGTGTAAATCCTTGCTTTATTGAAAGCAACAGATGTCCATGTACTTGGTACAGGGCTGAGGATTTCTTCTACCCATTGAATGTAAAACCATGCAGCTTGCTAGTGTACCTATGTGGCCGATCTCTTCACTGTGTAACAAACCTGTTTCTTTCTAGAACCAGAGGAGATCAGCGGTCATACGTCTTCAATTAAGAAAGCTCTATGGTACAACAATGAGAAACAGATAATTTCTGCCGCAGATGATAAAACTGTCCGGTAAGTATTATGTGATTTGATGATGGCTCTCCGCACTTCCTGAGCAAACCGTGGCTTGACAAGGTGACTCGCAGGCCTAGGTGTGAGTGTCTGAGAGTAAGGTGCTTGTTGGCCTCTTTCTCCGGTCTTTGCCTGGTGAAGAAAAGTCCTTACTTTGGTTTCCTGTTTGAAATGAACCAATGTCCCCTCCAAGGTAGTCACAACGTGACCATGTGATTGAACTCTTCAACAAGAACTGCAGGCCATTTCGGAGGGGATTCTGGGAATGGTATCAGGATGAACCTTATAAAGTCAATGTCTGTTCTGTAAATACTCCTCTACATCCTGCTCATGCCTAACTCTCTCGGTTAATCTGGCTGATGGTAGCTTGATACACTATAATTTAATGGAGTCTTTGGATCTATGTTCCAGAACGGTAAGTGGATATGGCAGAGCTAATCACACAAAATAAGGAGAACCCAGTGAAGTCCAAGGAATGAGTCATCCCAGGATGTCAAAACACGTGGACGTTGGCAGCAAGTTTTTTTTATTTTTAAATCGAATATTCGCATTTAGCACCCCAAGAAGTTCAGAGAAAACATGGTGTCCTGATCATTTTAAACCGATGTTTCCTGAATTGTCATACAGAATTCCCATCCCACCCCTGTTTTATTGGGATCTAACTAAAGTTGGTGTTTTACTATGTATTTGTTACCTTGTGAGCAATTCTGCACTCGTGTGATCCATTAACACGACCTCTATGTAATGTATGTGTTATTTAGACTCTGGGACAGAGCAAGCAAGAGCGAAGTGAAGACTCTGCAGTTTGGGATGTCTGTTAGCAGCATGGAGTACATTCCGGATGGAGAGACCCTTCTCATCACATATGGAAGAACAATTGCGCTGTATAATACTACAAGGTATGAAGTTAAAGATGAATGTTGGTCTCTGTAACCGGGGAACACTGTTCAGTCAGTGGGATATGTGCTATAGCTTGGGGAATATAAGGTGGTTTCTCCTTGTCTCTCCTCTCCCTCAGCATCAAATCCTTTAGATTGTAAGCTCACTGGCTATCTAACTAAGCACTTTGTATAAAAGAGCTTAAATGGCTAGATCTCAGCTTACGGGCAGGGCTCTCTACCTGTGTATTTGTCTGTATGTTCTTCACTAATTGTACAGCGCTGTGGAAAATGTTGGCGCTTTATAAATACCTGTAATCATAATAAAGAAATTGCAAGTAGTGTATCTGCAGTTAAAGCGGCACTGTCATGCCGAATCTTGTAATAGGTAAAGACAGAAGCGGCAGGGAGCAGTGCTCTCCACCACTTCATAAGCCCCCCTCACTCTATGGGGGTCAATATGACCCCCATAATAGCACAAGGGAGATTAAAATCTCTCCAATGACCCTACTCGCTATACCACGAGTAGGAGCATGTCCACTAAACAGTGAGCTGATCACTGTAAAAAAAAAACTCTTGGCCCCACCCGTCGTTTAGGGGTGGGGGCCAATGTATTTTTTGTTTTGTTTTTACAGTGAGCAGCTCACTGTTTAGTGGACATGCTCCTCCTCGCGGTTAAACGACGGGTGGGGGCCCTAAAGTAAAATAAGGGGAGACCTAATGTTCTCCCCCCCCCACTCCTGGGCGGTGGGTGGGGGCCTTATTGATAATGGGGGGACCTACTTATTTTTTTATTTTTTTTTTGTGAGCAGCCACAGGCTGCTCACTGCTTACTAGACATGCCCCTACTCGCAGTATAGCGAGTAGGGGCAGCATTTACTAATACTAAGTAATCTTTACTTAGTATTAGTAAATGTGGCTGAAAGACCAATTTAGGTCTTTCAGACTTTTAGTAGATAGCTCCCGAATACCATGGGGAACCACAGCAAGAATAGGATCGGAGTTTCATTCATTCAAATAAAATTCCGATCCGAAAAGAAACGAACATACTGTTCTCATTCAGTTAGAACGCAATTCGGCAGTTTCGTGTAAAATGACAGGAAGCATTGTGGGAACACAGAGGGAAGGTAAGGATCATGGGAAAATTGCTCTGACCAGCGGAAATGAAGCACACTTTGCTCCTCCGCTGGTCAGAGCTGGTCAAGCGGAGGAAACCTCCATAAGGCAAAGAGTCCCTACTTTGTCTTATGATTTTAAAGAAAACTAAAGAAGACAGGAAGAAAAGAATAACAGATCCTGAGAGAGGGGGAGAAGAGGAAGATATTGAGGAAAGGTAAGTTCGGCATGACAGTGCTGCTTTAAACACTGACCTAAAATAACCAGTTGTGGTTCAGGAATATTTGCTATCAGTTATTTTGGTTGAAATTCAAGGCTGCAATTATCACATTACTAGTAAACTCGAACTTAATTTGATTTGTGGTTGGTTTATTTTGCTTCTCAACGGGCAATTGTTTTTAAATACCGCCATAGAATAAATTCGCAGGATTTCTTTTCCCGTATTCTGAATCAATGTTTTTTTTTTGGCTCTTATTTTTATGACTTTTTTTTTTTTGTATTATGACTCTTTTTTTTTTATTTTATTTTTTATTTATTTATTTTTTTTCCAGTCTTGAGCTGGTCAAGTCATTTGAAGCCCCTGCACCAATCAATTCAGCTTCTCTGCACCCTGAGAAAGAATGCATTGTAGCTGGCGGTGATGACTTCAAGTTGTATAAATACGATTATAGTACCGGAGAGGAGCTAGGTGAGTTACAGGTCTATAGTGGCCACTTACTTTGACCTCCCTAAACCTTTTAAAGGGACACTCCACAGGTCAAATACAAGAAATAACTAGTAAACACCAATTAAACACTTATAATTTTTTTTTTTTTTAAATATATTTTTGGTTATACCTAAAACTAGCTTGAAAAAAAAGCTACAGATCTATTGTCTTTCAGTCTGTGTGACAAACGCAGAGGTAATTTGTGGATGCACGTGCCCTCTAACAAGTTTAGTTACTGAATCGGGAAGATAACCTCCCTCTGTGTTTTTGCAATTTATAAAGTTTCCCATTTCAAATCGGAATGAGCCCTTGTATAAACTGTAATACTGAGTGATCCCTGTGTCTGTATCGTAGAATCCTACAAAGGCCACTTTGGTCCAGTGCACTGCGTGCGGTTCAGCCCAGATGGAGAGTTATACGCTAGTGGCTCAGAAGATGGGACTCTCCGACTCTGGCAAACTGCCGTTGGCAAGACATACGGACTGTGGAAATGTGTCCTACCAGGTAACATGGTTTGGAATGTGTTTATTTGCAGCTACAATTATACTTTTTTCAGGTTAAAATGTCTTTTAATGGGTCACCCGAAGTATGGTGATAATGCAAGATTGGTATTTTTATGGTGAAGGTCACTGATTTAACTAATTTGCATCACAGAGCTTTAAGCCAGTAGCCTTTCTCCGATGCCAGGGAGATAACCCAATTGGATAAGAAAAACAGACCAGAGGGCCCTTCTCCCTGTCTGTGAGGGTCTGCCTCTGCACAATCTTCCTCTATTCTAATGGTGGTGGGTGGTGAAGGCCTGGTGTGATGTTTGCTAGTTAACCCAGATGTCAATACTCTTTAAGTTATTGGATCCTAAGTAAAAGCCATTCAATAACAAACCCCAATAGCTGACTTTTTCCTCGAATAATCAAATCTTTCTACAGTGTCTTGAGCAGTCGGGAATTCTGGGTAGGACGGCTGTGGTTTGGCTCAAGTAGGGCCCCATGCGGCAGTCGGGTTTTTTTTTTCTTCAAGAAAAACCTCAGTTTCTGAGGGTGAAGGCGCTGGTAAAATATCTTATGAAGATGGTCTCAGAGAAAGTCCTGTTAATTTTAGCCTCTTCACCATTATTGCAATAGAAGTAAAATGATATGATATAGCTTTAATAAACCAACTTTATTCATTAATCTGTGTCTTGTTTGTTTTGACAAATGTACACTTCTAAAACCTAACAAATCTATTCTAAAAGGATCCCACTTCTCTATCGCGTAGCTTACTCCTAGTCCTACTCAGACTAGTTTAGCACACTGTGTAGCTATATTGTAGCTCACTTGTAAAATGACACTCTAGGCACCAAAACCACTTTAACTTGAATTGGTATTTGTGCATAGATCATGCCTCTGCAGTCTCACTGCTCAATTCTCTGCCATTTATGAGTTAAATTGATTTGTTTACATCTCTCCTGCATGTGACTTGTACCGCATTAAAAAAAAAAGTTTCCTGTAAAGGAAAATCTAATGTTTGTAATTTATTGCACAGTCTGTTTAATTTAGAATTTATCTTGAGTCACATGGAGTGACTAGGGCTGCATAAACAAAGTGGTTTAACTCCTTAATGGCAGAGGGGTATGATCTATACATCAGTACTACTTCGTTATGCTAAAGTTGTTTTTGTTAATAGTCTGGTGCTGTGACACAAGATGATTTGGGGGTGTGTTGTATCTGATTTTTACTTTCAAATTCTTTTCCACATCCATCTTTTATTTTTTGATAGTAGGAAGTAGAGTAAATAATGTCTCTGCTTAATTTGATCTAAATCATTCCAGAACAGCCTAAACTGACCCTAGAGTTTTACTGATCTGTGTCTTGCCCACACGGCCCTGTATGAGTGCTTTGACTGCCTATGTCTCTGAATAGCTTAAAGGACCACTATAGTGCCAGGGTCAAGAGGGGTTAAGCACTTACCTTTCTCCAGCACTGGGCTCCCTCTTCAGATGTCCTCCATTTTTCAATGCTTTCCTATGGACGTCCAGCGTCTTCTCACTGTGAAAATCAGTGAGCATCGCGGAAGCGCCTCTACTGGCTATCAATGAGACAGCCACTAGAGGCTGGATTAACGCTCAGTGTAAACATAGCAGTTTATCTGAAACTGATATGTTTACAGCGGCAGGGTTAACCCTAGATGGACCTGGCACCCAGACCACTTCATTGAGCTGAAGTGGTCTGGGTGCCTATAGTGGTCCATTTTAAGTGACAATTCACATCAAAATTTAATTTTATTTTTTTTTTAACAAAAATCATTTTGTCAAGTGCATATGAAGTTGTTTCTCTTAATAAAGCTTACGTTCTATTGTCCATATTGATAGACCTTTCTGTCGTATTTTTGCAGAAGAGCTTGTTTCAGAAAACCCCGATGCAGTTTACAGCTCGACTCCTGAGATTAAAGCCTGAACAAAGAGCGGTGTCTCCAGAAACCTAGAAAGCAGACATTGACACAAAGCAAATGTCAAGAGACTGACTCCTTCCAGAGTATCCTCCACCCCAAGCAATGGCGACCATCTATTGGGAATCTCTGCTGGAACAGACGGGGCTGGAAGTTGTGACTAATTTAGCCAGAGCTTGTCTTTTGTGAAGAGAAACGTCCGTCCTTTCACTTTGGAGGGAGACGCCAGGGCTGTTTCTGTATTTGGAGAGGGGAGGATAAAGCTTTAATTTGTCTTTAATGTTGGGAGAGTTTCCTAGTACTTACGTTTGTCCTCTTTACTCATATTGCTTCTCCTAGCAGCTCAGATGAATAAAATCTGTAAACGTCCAATGATTTAAGAATGTGACTAAAAACCTATAAAATGGCGTTCATTTTAGGGCATAAACTGCAGAGGGATTTAGCTGTGAGTGGTTTGATTACATTTTAGGCACTATGACATGCGTGAATGCTTATGTGCCAGTGCGCCCCTCCCCACTGTAAGGCATCAATATTTATTTAAAATATTTGATTAAGATTTGGTTTCTGAGAGGGGGATGGGGGGGGACTGCTGAGTGCCACTTTCCATGTCCACTACCTCAGCTTGCTTGGGAGCTTTTATTCATACACTGGAGCTATGCCCTGCTGTACTATACTTCTGCAAATGTTTGCATTAACAATACAACTTATAGGCAAATTCATCTGGCTCCCTATAATTTAGCTTTTATGGCATAAATATGAAAATGGTTGGGGCTTATGTCCGAGAAGAAGCAATGCTAAGAAAATAAGGTATTCTATTGGCGGTGCTGTACTCTGAAGACTACAATGTGAGCTGTTCTGGAACGGTTAAAATGTGTGGAATCTACAGGTGCTTTGTTTAACTCCTTAAGGACACATGACATGTGTGACATGTCATGATTCCTTTTTATTCCAGAAGTTTGGTCCTTAAGGGGTTAAAGGACCACTATAGGCACCCCGACCACTTCAGCTCAATGAAATGGTCTGGGTGCCACCTCCCTCTAGTTTTAACCCTGCAGCTGAAAACAAAGCTTTACAGAGGGTTAATCCAGCTGCTATCGGCTGTCTCACTGACAGCCGCTTACGCGATTCTCACTGTGAGAAGATGCTGGACGTCCATAAGAAAGCACAGAGTAATGCTTTCCTATGGGTGGTTGAATGTGCCGAGGGGCTCTTTCTGTGCGTGCCCACTCGGATCTGATGTCTGCAGGGGAGGAGAGGGAGCCCGGTGCTGGGAAAGGTAAGTGGCTGTAGGGGTTTTAATACCCCCTGACGGTGGGGATCTAATGACCCTATAGTGCCAAGAAAATGAGTTTGTTTTCCTGGTACTATAGTGGTCCTTTAAATCTAAAATGGGAACCATATTATAATAGCAGCTATAGCACTCGATGGGCATTGCCTGTTAAACCCATAAAACAAAAAAGTGATAAACCACCCACAGTATACAGGGCAGCGTTTAATAGAAATTCACATGCAGATTGATAGCAGCTTACCTAAATATTTAATATACAGTGGGGAAATGTTTTCACATATAAAAAAAAGATTTAGTGCAGTTCTGCTATGAGTAATAGTGAAAAAAAATTGAGAATAAATGCTCACAATTAAAAAGCCTCTTGAATGTGAGTGTTTTCTGTGCATTCCGGTAGCAACACAACCTCTAATGTATATTACTTTGTTCTCTAATGGGGTATATATAAAATAGTGCAGTATCCTCTTATATGTTTAATGCTCCTTTTTTAGGAGCCCATAGAATACTGGCCCCAAGTTTTAACACATGCCAATTATTGAGGGCAGAATCACCTTTGTTTTGGTCCAATGGTGTGCTCATTTTGTAAGGGACGTGATGGGCCTGTGTTTCAAACTCAGCCTTCCTTACCTCTCACCCTGGAATTTTGTTAGCTACGTAGTTATATAGGCTGAAAAGAGAAATGTGTCCGTCAAGTTCAGGCTTCCTCATATCTGGTTTTTGCTGTTGATCCAAAAGAAAATCCCAGTCTGAAGCACTTCTAATTTTGCAACAACCTAGGAAAAAATGATCTCTTGCTCCCAGAATGGCAGTCAGATTTATCAATTGGATAAAGAAGCTATTACCCTACAGTTGAAATATTCTGTTGGCTGGTTTTCGTGAGAAGGGAAGTGGTGTATGCTAGAAAGAGAACTCCCGACACGTCACTTCTGCATTTCAGGATCGTTCGTTTGCCCAAACGTATTCATCTTGTTTAAACTACCAAGACCATAAATCTGTGTGCGACCAGCACTCGATAAATTCAAAACAAAGAAGGTAAGAAGAGAAAGATAAAAGCAGTATCAGTCTTAGACATATTGTACTATCTTATTATAGGAAATATGTAAAATACCTAAAATAAAAGAAAAAATAATTAAGACATTGGAATCGGCTAAGGAAAGCCAAGATCCTACAGAAGAACATCCAGTGTAAGTCGAGAATTATCTTCAGAGATGCAACAAACATTAAAAGCAAACAAGTAAGGAGTCATAGAGACCCAACGAAGAAACTGAATACCAGAAGTAGGAAGAAAGGCCTTTATGCATGCAGCAATTGCATTTCTTACAAGATAAACTCTTAAAGGTGTCTAACGGATTGCTTCGACACTTGGCAAAGAAACTTTCAAAATAAAGAATTTCCTCACGTGATCGCAGTAATGTAAGATATATCTTCAAATGCCCTTGTGGACTGCAATCCGTGGGTAGAACCAATAGAAGATGTCTACAGCATCCGGTATCGGCACATTTTGCAGAAATGCATGGAGCTGATGCCAATCTCCTAGAATTTGAAGCCATCTGTCATGTGACAAAAAAATGGAGAGAAGGAAACTATACTAGGGAACTTGGTAGAAGAGAAATGGAGTGGATCTTCCTATTAAACACGATACAACCGAATAGTCTAAATGTAGAATTTAAACTTTGTCATTTCTTGGACCAATAACTACTCTGTAGTAAAAAAAAACTAGATCTGTCTGTAAAGATAAAGACTTAGTGAGAGGAAATCTGATGCCAAGTTTATGTTGGTTGTAGGGTAATTAGGGCATAACCTAAAATGAAGATGCAGAGAAAGATTAGACTAGGCTTGCAAAAATCGGCACCAATAATAATATTACCCTTGTTTGAATTAACTAAACAGGTATTAGGCTAAGTGCCTTGATTAAAAACACAAACTTTATTGAATCCCTATACGGGTACAGAAATCACACACAAAAAGATAATAATTGTAGTGAAAGTGTCAGCCAATCCTGAACAAAATGCTGTTAAGAGCTGTGAAACCTGACCTGGACTCTGCTAGTATGGAGTCTTGGGTCTGATATAGCACTATTTCCGTATAGCTCCAGGACACAGAGAGCAATTATAATTGTTTAGTAGGTAGGACAATCAATTATATTCCAAGGCTACACAACAGCAGGGTGAATAGATTGAATCTCTGATACTAGGTTTGACAGTGAAATGCAGCATATCCCAAATTGTTACACTAACAAACGGGCCGCTAGCAGTGTAGCGGAGCGCTAGTCTAGTAGGGACTTTTCTCCGCTGGTTTTCTCCAAGATGACTCAGGAACAAGGAAATGCAGAAAAGCAGTACAAGATTCTCCCAACACCTCCCCAGTAACTAGACGACACTCAGTTTAGGGGGAATAACAGATGGTTTAATGCTGGCACAATGCCTTTTATGTGATTTTCCTCACAAGGTTACCACCCAGATGGACCTTGTGGAGCACCGAGTTACAAAGTTAACAGACCAATGAAACAGGGTTATACATAGAGACACTCCCATACAGTATGTACAAGCCCTCCCCTCTGCCTGGTAGATAATTGAGGTAGATAATGTAATAACTCAATTATCTCCAGGCAGGAAAAAACACATTTTTCACATTTTTCCAGAAGTAATCCAAAAACATTACATATCCCCATAAATGGTACATCCCCGAATAGCTATGATCTGGGTGAACAACATATCCAAAAATCATCCAGATCAGATCAGAGGTTCACAATGTCTTTTATGAACATTGTGAAAATTCTGTGGAAGTCACATTTGACCAACCGCACGCTTGATTTCATGCCCAAAAGAGTTCCAGAGAATTAGGCTGTGCGGCCGGTCTATCTTCTTCCATATACTGTGTAATTTTCACGAATGGATCCGTTCGTGCATACCTTTGTTATATGTATCTCATTCGGTAGATTGTTTTTACCGAATAGTGCTCTGTTTGTGCACTCACAGGTGAACTTCGATGGAGGTGGAAGTCCCAGCGGTTTTCGCGCCATCGAGTGTCCGATTTTATTTCTATGCACTCGCTGTCTTTGATCGTGTCCCAAGATGGCCGCCGCCATGTGTTCGTCTATACGAACCATGACCAGACGACCACCCAGCCGACTGCTTGGAATGTTCATGTGGTTGCGGTTTGTGGAGGTGTTAACTGAGTTAATGAGCGACACACTTCATAGCAGGGTGGTCTGCCATTTGGTAGTTTGTTCGGTTGTTGTACAAAACCGTGGGAACCATTGAAGGGAATGGATTTTGACGAACGGCCAGGCGAAACAGGGGAAAATATAGGTAACAAAGCCAAGGGAATAAGTTTTGCACAGTTAGGGTTACTTTCTCACACAGTGGGTCAATCAAGGAGAGGGGAAAACAAGGGGGATATGACAGCCCAGAGTTGGTATAAATAGGATAGCAGGGTCCATTCTGCTACAAGCAGTATAAGAGAAGAGCCCCAATTAGTATATCTTAACCTATCATGAATGTGCTAGGTAGCTGTTTAGAAGAACTGCAGATCCTGACAGCACACTGCTATGCTAATATAGAGAGCTGTGGGTGATGTAGCACTTAGTTAGATATGGCAGCAAAAGTCGAAAGATGATAAACATAAGCATAACCTTATTGCTGTGCTATTATGAGAGAAATCCCATCAAAGTGCTATCTATAAGGAGAGCAGACTGTCTAATCTGTCTAAGACTATCATTAATCATTGTAGCTGGAGTTAAATCTGAAAAAGGTTGGTACAAATACCTGATACTACGAGTAACGCCTGATACTAATCTGCTCGTTGCTCTAAGGCAACCCCTATTCTAACTGACTAGGCTGCAAGACTCCGGTATAGGGATCTACCTATGAACAAGGATTCCTAAGCAGGGGCGTACCTAGAGCATTTGGCACCCGGGGCGGATCCCCCCCCCCAAAAAAAAAACAACAAAAAACCTGTCCCTTCTACAAATCCTGTACTGCCTCGTCTACAAAACCCCCGCAACCCCCTTCCACAAATCCCCTGCTTATCCCCCCTTATAAAGACTCCTGTCCCAATACAAAACCCCCGCCCCCTTCTACAAAATCCCTGCAGCCCCACACACATTTACAGGCAGACAGTCACACACTCAGTTACAGACAGACAGTCACACACTCAGTTACAGGCAGACAGTCACACACAGTCACAGGCAGACAGTCACACATACACATTTCCTCCG
>OW240914.1:360451780-360465316 GCA_933207985.1 Pelobates cultripes
ACAGGAAGTGCACACAATGTGCACTTCCTGTTAGTCCGGCCGGGTACTGGAGACAGATGCTCCCTGTACCCGCCGGCTATACTGGGCTCGGCCATGCTACAGAGAGGGAGCTGACAGGTGGGAGCGCTGAGCGCTTCCCTCCTGTCAGCCCCTTTCCTCAGGCTGCGCCCGGGCGGTGCGGTCCGCCCTCATGGACGCACCGCCCGGGAAAAGCTGCAGCCGCCCGAGGCTCTTTACAGAGCGCTCGGGCGGCTGCAGGATGAGCGGGGCCGGCGCTCCTGGCGGCGCCCCTTCCCAAGGGGCGCCCTAGGCGGCTGCCTAGTCCGCCTTACAGGTAGCGCCGGCCCTGTGGCCAGTGGTCTTCCACCTTGTCTGCGAGCAGTGGCCGCCGCTGTCCTGTTGGTAGCAGAAGCTGACAAGCTTACACTGGGACAGGAACTCCACGTGCGAGTACCTCATGCAGTACAGACCCTCTTGGATTATAAGATAAATCATTGGTTTAGCAACAGTCGAATGACCAAATATCAGGCTGTTGTGTGAAAATCCAAGAGTACACTTCGAAACTGTCAACAATTTTAATCCAGCTACCCTTTTGCCTCAGACTACTGAAAGTCAACATGATTGTTTGGAGATAATGGATGAAGTGTTTTCAAGCAGGCCTGATCTTCCTGATTTTCCCATCCAGAATCCAGACATACAGTATTATACTGATGGTAGTAGTTATGTGAAGGAAGGTGTACGTTATGCAGGATATGCGGTAACGACTATAGATAAGGTGATAGAAGCACGGCCACTGTCAAAAGGGACATCAGCACAGAAGGCGGAACTGATTGCATTAACCAGGGCTTTGCAATTAGCTGAAGGGCTGAGAGTGAATAGCTACACTGATTCGAAGTATGCTTTTCTAACCACCCATGCACATGGAGCATTGTATAAAGAAAGGGGATTGCTGAATTCAGAAGAAAAAGAGATCAAGTATGCGGCTGAAATACTCCAACTGTTAGAGGCGGTATGGGAACCGAAGCAAGTCGGTATTATACACTGTAGAGCACATCTCAGGGGTGATAGTGATGTCATCAAAGGAAATGGCATGGCCGACAACGCAGCAAAACATGTAGCTGAATCTGGGCAAGAGGAATATGTGGGATATGTCGCAGCCCTTGTACCGGCACCTCTGTCTCAATGGACTCCGATATATACAACCCAAGAGATGGAGTGGTTGAAAACTGAAGCTGGGAAATATCTGGAGAATAACTGGTATCAGAAGATGGAAGAATAGTTATTCCAACATCTCTGGCTATAGAGATTGTTCAAAACTTTCATAATGGTACACATACTGGAAGAGATAGTATGGAAGAATCTCTTAGGAATCATTTCTATATACCAAGGTTATCTAGTCTGACTCAAGCCATAGTTCGGAGATGTGTTTTGTGTGCCCAAAATAATGCAAGACAAGGCCCTGTCAAACCCCCTGGAGTTCAGTATATGGGAGGACTCCCAATGTCAGATTTGCAAATAGACTACACTGTAATGCCTAAATCTGGGGGATATCGTTATTTGTTGGTAGCTGTGTACACCTACTAAGGCTGGGTAGAAGCTTGTCCAACTCGTACAGAAAAGGCAGGAGAAGTTGTACGATTTCTGTTGCGAGACGTTATACCCAGATATGGACTTCCGTGTTCTATAGGATCAGATAATGGCCCAGCCTTTATTCATCAGTGTTTGCAACAACTAACTCATGTGCTTGGTATCAAGTGGAAACTTCATACAGCCTATAGACCTCAGAGTTCTGGAAAGGTGGAAAGGATGAACAGAACAATAAAAACCCAGTTGGCTAAAATGTGTCAGGAAACTCAGCTCAAGTGGAATGTCCTTTTGCCAATAGCTCTGTTGCGAATACGTAGTAAGCCTACCAGAAGGATGGGTTTGTCTCCCTTTGAAATTATGTATGGGCGTCCACCTCCCATACTAAGTAATCTAACGGGGGACTTGAATCAGTTGGGTGAAGGAATTACTCGGCAGCAGGTTGTAGAGTTGGGTAAAACTATGGAGGAGGTGCAGAAATGGGTGGAACATATATCCACCTGTTCATTCCTATCAACCAGGAGATCAAGTGTGGATAAAAGAATGGAATATTGTTCCATTGGGTCCAAAGTGGAGGGGTCATTATGTTGTTCTTTTATCTACCCCAACAACTGTAAAGGTGGTAGAGGTGACTCAGTGGATTCATCATTCTAGGGTTAAACCAGCATCAGACTCTTGGCAAGCTATCCCAGATCCTGAGAATCCTTGCAAGATCCGGTTGAAGCGTGCAACTCAGTCGGAGTGACGAGGAGATATTGGGACATCTAGAGTAACTATAGAGATCAGCAAGGTAGGTGTTTTGACGGCCATAATAAAGCCTGACCACCTGCCTATGTGTCATAGCCAGAGTGTCTCGAAGGGATCTCTGTGAAGGAAAGTGAGGATCAGAAGAACAACATCCGTGCAACCCTCACAATCGGGAAGCTGAGGGGCCATCGCATGGTCGAAGAAAAATGAGGATTTCAGGAATAATGTGTTTTATATTACGTGTCTTAGTATTTTTATGATTTTTCAGGAAGGTAGGAGTACAGACATACCAAATTGCGATAGTTGCATTAAGACTACTAAAACAGGTAACCAAATATCCCAAACTCTCATCTGGCACTCACAGTATGAATGTAAGGGATCTGTATCTAAATGTAGATATTTGGATATTGATTATAGTGTGTGCAAGCCAATATCAGGAGAGTCTAAATGTTTCGATCCCCAATTCCAACCCCGTACAATTTGGTTGGTAATTAGGAATAAGGGAACTTTGATAAATAGGACTGTGATTAATACCATACATTCTACAGGTGTTCTGCTATTTGATGCATGTAAGGCGATTTCTGGTAGTAGAAAACCTTGGAATGTATGTGGTAATCTTAAATGGGAATGAACTTATGGGTTTAATGATAAATACTTATGTCCCAGTAAAAGATCTACTGATCCTGATTGCCCAAATAGAGATTATAATTTTTGTCCTTATTGGTCTTGTGTAGGAACTGGAATTACGCGTCCCTCTCCTTTGTTTCAGATGAGCCACGTGGTTAGACTGGATGGATGAGTTTAGACTCTGTTCATTGATAAGGTTAAGGGTATGTGTGGGCGTAGCTAATTATGGGAGGAGCTACAGTGCTATATAAGGAATGTACTCTATATATTCAGTGCTCCGAATTTTGGAACAGGAGTTCATCTGAGACCCGATTGGTAATGTGAATAAAGGCCTCTTACTTCCTGAATACCTGTGTCCATCTCTCTGTGTTCGGCTTCTGCACACTTACACGGTTACAACGTGGCTTTTGTCTAGTACTTGCCACTACGCCTCAAGCTTCCAGTAAATCTTTTTAGCGTGGATCTTTTAAGTAGCTGGTATTGCTGAGCCATTCATTCCCTTGCTTGGTTCAGGACGTCCATTTGGGATTCGAATCCCTCCGCTTGCCACCAGTTGTAAAGAAACCTAGTATATTCAATCCGCATTCAGTAGTTTCCTCCTTAACAGCCAGAGCATCAGTGAGTATAGCTCTCCGTTCAGTAAATGGAATAGACGAAATCCATACGAATACAATTAGCTTTACAAGATAATTCCCTTAATAAAGCATACAAATCCCCAAACATCAGCCGAAGTCAAGAAGAAGGCAGGGCCGGATTAACATAGGGGCTGATGGAGCTGCAGCTCCAGGCCCAGGCCCAGGCCCATGGAATAGGCCCATTGATTTATAAAAAAAAAAAAAAAAAATTTTTTTTTTTTTTACATTTTTTTTCACACACTACTCTTAGGGATTCCACCTGGCTTTTATTTTATTGGCACAACCAGTATTTGAGGCTGCCTGGCTGGTGCCAATATTGCAGTGATACTGGCAATACAAATGCTGGTATTTTTCTCAGTATAAATGGAGATTACTCTGCAATACCAGCACTGGCCAGTAGGGGTCACTGTGTGTGGAGACAGGCAGAGATAGGAAGTTCCAGCATATCCCTCCCTGCCTATCTATACTCACTGATCTGCAGGGGTGCAGCTACAGAGAGTCCAGACAGCAACTTCCACCCTGCAGAGACAGCCTACAGCTCAGGGAAGTGAGGGATGGGGGGAAAGGCTGCAAGGAGATATACTGAGACACTAAGGGACATTGGGAGACATTATGGCAGACACTGAGACACTAAAGGACATTGGGAGACATTATGACACAGACACAGTCTTCCAGTGTCCCCATGTCTCCCAGCCAGTGTCCCTGGTGTCTCAGTGCCCCCTAGTCTCCCAGTGCCCCCAGTCTGCCAGTGTCTCACTGTCCCCATGTCTCCTAGTGCCTCCATGTCTCCCAGTGCCTCAAGTGTCTCAATGCCCCCATGTCTCCAAGCTAGTGTCCCTAGTGTCTGTGGCCCTGGTGTCTCCTTGTCCCCATGTCTCCCAGTGCCCCCATGTCTCAATGTCCCCCAGCCAGTGTCTCTAGTGTCTGTGTCCCTGGTGTCTGTGTCCCCATGTCTTCAAGTGTCCCCTATTTTCCCAGTGTCCCCATGCGTCCCAGCCAGAGTCCCCTAGTCTCCCAGTGTCACTGGTGTCTCCGTGTCCCTAGGTCTCCCCGTGTCCCCAGGTCTTCCCGTCTTCCTAGTGGCATGGGGCCCTGGGATACATGGGATCACTGGGAGACCTGGGGACACGACACTAGGGGACACTGGGAGACATGGGGTACTGAGACACTGATACATAGGAACACTGAGACCTGGAATAATCGACACATGGGGGCACTGGGAGACATGGGGCCACTGGGAGGAATCTATCTATACAGCAGAATCAAACTAAGTAGTTTTTTGGTGATTTTACAGCATTTTCTCTTATGTCACTCCTTGTGATTTACATCATGTGATGTCACCCATACATATTTAATTATGCAAATTAGCAAGGCCGGTATGTTTTTCCAAGAAAGGTGGCAACTCTAACTACTTTTCACATACCCTTACTTAAGTATGGAAACTTAAGAGGGATATATTGGAACAAAACTTGTGTGGACTGGCTGACAATGAATATAGTTAAAGGGACACTAGGGTCACCAGAACAACTACAGCTTATTGAATTTGTTCTGGTGAGTAGAATCATTACCGTCAGGCTTTTTGCTGTAAACACTGTCTTTTCAGAGAAAATGCAGTCTTTACATTACAGCCTAGTGTACTCAGCCAATCATATGGGTAAGCATTGTGATTGGATTAGGCCACCACTTCTAATGATGTCAGCAGACTGCTTGTTTTTCTGAGTCTAACAGCATGCAGAGTTACAGCTTCAGGCTTGAATACAGTAAGATTTTGCTATATTTATGGAGGCATGAGGGGCCCAGGGGGGCTAGATGGTGGTGTTAACACTATAGGGTCATGAATTCATGTTTGTGTTCCTGACCCTATAGTGATCCTTTAAGGTAATGCTGACTTTGGTCTCTCTAACAATGTGCTTCTACACTCACTACATACAACTTTTCTCTGTCCCAGACTATATACCAGGAGATTCTGCCTGCTAGTAAGAAGGTAAGGAGACAAGTGCACCAGCAAATGCTAGGGGACACTCCTTAGAAAGCGTTGAGCGAGCGCATCATTAGATGCATTTATGCCAAGCTCAGGGTGCTGTCTGCATAGTATGCCCTTAGTTGGCCAACTGCATGATTGGCAGGCAGCCTGGCATGCATTCATACCAGGCTGGCCTAATTCTTTGGGCAGACATATCCTCTTTTTGGGCATGTTCGCCCCTTTTGGCAGGTTACGTGATTTGTGTCAGTGGCACACCCTTTTACCCCGCACATTGACTTCCTGCTTGACTGGACACTGCTGTTAGGGGTTATGGATTATACAAATTGTAACATGCGGAGAGACACTTAATATAATTACTACCACAATTATGGGTGCTACTCCAACAAGGTACTCCCTCCAATACCAATAAACAAATACTCAAAAAGAAAGGAATGCACACCAACTGATACAATAAATATATTTAGATAGATACTATTGTAATACAATGCAAATATTACATACACAAATTGTAACAATCTGATAGTGACCAAATAGGCAAAAAAGGCTAAACCATATAATTACCAAATCTCACAAGCCTATATGGGCAGAAACACGAGTCACAAACAGTCCCCCAACGTTTCGGCTCCTCCTGGTAGCCTTTATCATAGCTACCCTTGATAAAGGCTACCAGGAGGAGCCGAAACGTTGGGGGACTGTTTGTGACTCGTGTTTCTGCCCATATAGGCTTGTGAGATTTGGTAATTATATGGTTTAGCCTTTTTTGCCTATTTGGTCACTATCAGATTGTTACAATTTGTGTATGTAATATTTGCATTGTATTACAATAAATATATTTAGAGAGATACTATTGTTTTAGTTGGTGTGCATTCCTTTCTTTTTGAGGGGTTATGGATTTACTTGAAAGATGAAAACATAAATTAGTGAGAGATTAGCCTAGGGTGTTTTCTTATAGCTGCTGTTTTCTATCTCTCCAGCACCATCTCCATCAGATACATGACGCTTGGGAGTGTTTTACTGTTTTTGGTCGATATGATTCTGTAATTAGGCCCGTCATAATTGTCAGCACCAGGTCCACTGGGCTCTTAATCTGGCCCTGGAAGAAGGGTACAACAGAACTTGCTTTTAATGACCACACACAGGCTTTTATGCAAGTCCCCATGCAAGGGGACATCCCACAGCGAGGGACACAGTATAACCAATTGGTTACAGGAAAACAGTAAAACACACAATTCCCTCCCCTAGTCCTGGAGATAATCATGTCTGATAAAGTAATAACTTTATTATCTCCAGGCAGAAAAATCTCAATTTTCACCAATATTCAGAACACGCCTTTAGACATGGGGTATCCCCACAAATAATATGTCCCCTGATAGCCCCGATCTGGGTGACCAACATATTCAAATTTCACCAAGATCGGTTCAGGGTTTCTCAAAAAGTGTGGAAGTCCTTTGTGACCGGCTAACAGCGAGGTGGCTGCCCAAAATAGTTCCAAGAGTTTGGGTGGTTTTGCCGGTCTATTCAGTTAAGTGGTAAAAACTGAATAATTCCACGAATGGATTCCCCTGGCTCTTAGCAGCGATTGTTCCCCTCATTCGAATGCACAAAAGTACCGAATAGCGCTCTTCTAGCTATTCGGGAAATAGAGATCCAGCGTTCGCTTGTTGAGACCGGTGTTCGGGAAGTAGAGTGTCCGATTTTAGTTCCAGACACTCGACGACCAAGTCTCGCTGCCTTTGTTCGCCTGAAAAAAGATGGCCACTGTTTTCTCAGCCACGTGGCGTTCGTTAGTACGAACGCTGGCCACACAGAGGATTCAATTGAAGCATTCTTTGAAGTTTAACGAGCCAGGGAGTGGTCTCTGTTCGGTAGTTATATCTACCGAATGAATATGAAATAGTACACATAAAGATGGATTTCTTCACAACCCCCCCCCCCCCCCCCCGAACATCCCTGAGCAGATCCGTGGGGATCAGACTGTGTATGCTAGCTTGTGATTAAGGGGGAGCTGTGTGGTGGACCCTGTCCCCCAAAGATTTATTCTCATTACCCCTGAACGTACTTCCGAATGCATGCTCTCTGGCAGATGGCGGCCATTTTGTAGTTTGCTGCAAATCCCAACTCTATATGGCTACTGGACTGTGGTTACAGGTGCACTTTGTACCTTGGGTTGTCCCACTTGCTGACCTGTCTGGAGGGAAGGTACTATAGATTCTTGAGAAGAATTGGCTCCAGAGAACCAGGGGGAGCACCATTTTGTTCGACCACAGGAGCTCCCAAAGTTTGACAGACCAAGTTTACTTTTCCTCTGGTCAAAATTTTACCCCCGTGGAGATTGGAGAAATCTCCATGGATCCGGGCGCTATTTGGTCAACTTGGGCACTCAGACAAGAGCTATGTGGAGATTTAGGACATGTGGGGTTCCTGTGGGTTATATGTGGCGGAACCAACCTCGCCACTGTGCACTGGAGAAGCATGGTTGCTCGCCTGCTCCCTTTAGATTATGGCCCTGCAGTTCAGAGCTGTTATTCTCCCTGCTGAAAGGTTTATTCGTGCCTTTCTGCCAGGGTGTTCGGTAGATTCCATCTACCGAACAAATTACCGACCGATGGACCACCTGGGAACTGGAGTGTGCCGTCAAATTGACCGCCCAGAAGCTGCGGTTAACCGCAGCTTAATTGATGAACGCTGGGTGGCCTTTGTTCGTCTGCTAACAGCTATTCGTGTGTCTCTAGTTCGGGAGTTTCGAGTATTCCCTTGGTTGCAGTTCGGGAGTTAGTGAATTTGTGGGTTTGCAGTAGCTGTCTTTGCATCTGAAAAAGGGGAATATCGCCTAAACGGTTTTAACCTCTTGCGGGCAAAACAGTCCGTTACAATTGGTGGCAAGCGGCGGGATCGTTCCCACAGACCAGAAGGACAGCTACAAGACAACACCAGGGCTTGGATTACAAATAGAGGGATAGAGCTAGCTACCGTGCAGCGTCCCTATCTACTTTAGCATGGAGCGAACAAGACCCTGGATAGAATCCTGCGAAGTACACCTCAAGCTGACACGTACCGGGAGGAGGCGGTTGGTCCGGTATGGCCTAGACCCTTCGAACGAGGTGGTCTTCCAAGTAATGCGCCAGTTGAATGCTGAGAACCTTGCGACAATGGTCTTTGAACAAAAACAGTGGCAGAGTGAGTTACAGGGAGCCAAAGGTGTCGTCCTTCCTCCCCAGCGGCAGAGTGAGTTACAAGGAGCCAAAGGTGCCGTCCTTCCTCCCCAGCGATAGAGTGAGTTACAGGGAGCCAAAGGTGCCGTCCTTCCTCCCCAGCAGCCGAGTGAGTTACAGGGAGCCAAAGGTCCCTGTTACCTGTTTTAGTAGTCTTAATGCAACTATCGCAATTTGGTATGTCTGTACTCCTACCTTCCTGAAAAATCATAAAAATACTAAGACGTCCCTCCTCCCCAGCGGCAGTGTATATTACAGGGAGCCAAAGGTGCCGTCCTTCCTCCCCAGCGGCAGAGTGAGTTACAGGGAGCCAAAGGTGCCGTCCTTCCTCCCCAGCGGCAGAGTGAGTTACAGGGAGCCAAAGGTGCCGTCCTTCCTCCCCAGCAGTCGAGTGAGTTACAGGGAGCCAAAGGTGTCGTCCCTCCTCCCCAGCGGCAGTGTGTATTACAGGGAGCTGAAGGTGTCGTCCTTCCTCCCCAGCGGCAGTGTGTGTCCCTGGGAGCTGAAGGTGTATTCCTTCCTCCCCAGCGGCAGTGTGTGTCCCAGGGAGCTGAAGGTGCCGTCCATCCTCCCCAGCGGCAGTGTGTGTCCCAGGGAGCTGACGGTATCGTCCTTCCTCCCCAGTGGCAGTGTGTGTCCCAGGGAGCTGAAGGTATCGTCCTTCCTCCCCAGCGGCAGTGTGTGTGTCCCAGGGAGCTGAAGGTATCGTCCTTCCTCCCCAGCGGCAGTGTGTGTCCCAGAGAGCTGAAGGTGTCGTCCTTCCTCCCCAGCGGCAGTGTGTCCCCCAGGGAGCTGAAGGTGCCATCCTTCCTCCCCAGCGGCAGTGTGTCCCCCAGGGAGCTGAAGGTGCCATCCTTCCTCCCCAGCGGCAGTGTGTCCCCCAGGGAGCTGAAGGTGCCGTCCTTCCTCCCCAGCGGCAGTGTCCCCCCCAGGGAGCTGAAGGTGTCGTCCTTCCTCCCCAGTGGCAGTGTGTGTCCCAGGGAGCCAAAGGTGTAGTCCTTCCTCCCCAGCGGCAGGGTGTCCTGCAGGGAGCAGAGAACTTCGGTCTCGCACCCCAGCAGCAGGACAAAATACTGAAAGTGGAGACGGTCGGTCCCCCTCTCCACCAGCAGAGAGAGTGTCAGGGAGAGGAGCCTGCTACCCCCTCTCCCCAGCGGCTGAAAGGATATATGGGAGAGGAGCTGGTTACCCCCTCTACCCAGCGGCAGCTTGACATACCCAGGGGAGACAGTAAGCCCCACGACCGTGCAGATGGGACCATGGTCTCTGCACTTACAGCACAGGGGGTAGGGACAGTCGATCCTACCCCCCAGTGACCGGGCTCTTTACCCAAAGGGGAGACAGTCGGTCTCCCCCTCTGGCAGCAGAGTTGTTTATCCAAAGGGGAGACATTCGGTCTCCCCCTACAGCCACCAGGCTCCAACCAGACTACTCCCGTGGTAGTGCTGACACCAGGGCAGAGTACCGCTGGTCTCTGCCCACTCAGCAACCCACCAAGGCAGCCTACCAGTTCCCCGCACAGCCATGTTGAGGCACCTGGACATGGACAAGCTTCTCCTCTACCCAGGTGTAGTAACCATTTATTGTGGGTGGGCTGTACTACTGTTTCGGTTTGGTGGGTGAGCTGCTGGACTAACAAGGGCACTGACCGGCAGGAGGTCAGATACCCTGTTAGTCTGTGTGGAAAAGGGGAGAGATGTGACGAGACCAATCTCGCCACATTGCATTGGAGAAGCCTGGTTGCTCGCCTGTTGCCTTTAGATTATGGCCCTGCAGTTCAGAGCTGTTATTCTCCCTGCTGAAAGGTTTATTCGTGCCTTTCTGCCATGGTGTTCGGTAGATTCCATCTACCGAACAAACTACCGAACGATGGACCACCTGGGAGCTGGAGTGTGCCGTCAATTGACCGTCCAGAAGCTGCGGTTAACCGCAGCTTAATTGATGAACGCTGGGTGGCCTTTGTTCGTCTGCCGAACACGTGGCAGCGGCCATTTTACCTCCCGAAGGGCCAGCGGTGTTCAGCGCCCAAACTGCAGAACTGAAAACGGACACTTATTGGCCCGAACACCGCTGAGCTGCCAGCCTCCTTACCTTCCCATTCGGTAAGCAGAACCGAATGACTGTTCATTCGGTAATTTCGCCAGATGAACAGCATCCCTCAGATAGCTAAGCCATGGAGCCTATTCGTGTAATGAAAGACTATGGGAAAGACTTTGACTCCATGGCGATTGAACTGTATGTATGTGATCTGAGCGTCATTTGGTAGTAATGTGCGCTCAGATCTAAGCTATCTGGGGATATGTAGAATGTATATGTTTTAGGTAATAAATGTGACTGTATGTAATTTTATGTCTTTTACTGTATTGTTACTGCCATGAGGTTAATGGAGTTTTGCCTCTGTCCTGGGAGATAAGTGGATTACTTCCCCAATTATCTCCAGGACAAAGAGGAGGGATTGTGATGTAATTGTGGGAGTGTTAAAGGTGTATGTCTGTGATTGGCTAAGAGCCAATATGTTTCCCAGTTTCCCATTTGGTCCCCTAGGGGAGTGTCCACCAGGTGGGAGACCTGCATAAAAGCCGGGCAGTTAGCCCCAGTAAACCAGATTCAGCTTGACCCTCAAATCGAAGTGTCGTCTCGTCTTTGGGGGGGATTTACTGTATGCTGTTAGAGACTGATTGCCAGGAGTGTAAGCCGCTTGGGGGCTTTTCCTGTTCGTCTGCTAACAGCTATTCGTGTGTCTCTAGTTCGGGAGTTTCGAGTATTCCCTTGGTTGCAGTTTGGGAGTTGGTGAATTCGTGGGTTTACAGTAACTATCTGTGCATCTGAAAAAGGGGAATATCGCCTAAACGGTTTTAACCTCTTGTGGGCAAAACGGTCCATTACATTATACTTGTATTTTGGGGTATTTTTGTCTCTCTGTATCAGGGAGATAATGAACTTACCGGTCTTTGCCTCAATTATCTCCCAGACAGAGACGCCTGGACGGCATAAAATGCTGCATTCAGAGCAATAAACTCAGATTACTCCCAGAACCATGCCTCGTCTGGTTACTGGGGGGAAGAAATCTCTAATCACACACGATTCCAGTCTGGCTGAGAGAAGAATTAGTGGAGGATACTAGTTGAGTTACCAGGGGTCCACTACAGACACATTACTGGGAGTATTTTTGCTGTGGTGCTCTGTAATTCACTCAAACACAGGGGCACATTGACCGGTCGGGCACTTCGGACATGATCCGAGGGCCCGGCCGGGATGGGGGCCTGGCGCCAGGGCCGCCATCAGGGAGCACGGCGGCAGGGCTGGATTGGCCCACCGGGGCAGTGGCACCTGGGGACTGCAGAAGTAGGTGCCACCGGGTGGCCGGTCCGGTGGCACACTGTGAGGGGGAGCTGGAGATGCCGGGCCGGGTGTCAGCCTCGCCGGGCCGGCGGCACTCCTGTCACTAATGCGAAGGACGGAAGGAGGGAGGAGCATGTCTCTCCCTCATGCTCCCTTGCAGTTCCCACATCCTGTGCTGGGAATTGTGGGAACCGCAAGGGAGCATGAGAGAGAGATATGCTCCTCCCTCCTTCCATCCTCCGCATTAGTGACAGGAGTGCTGCCGGCCCGGTGGCTCCAGCGTGGAACGTGGCCGGCCCCCTCTGTCTTCTCTTGGTAAATGGGAGGGGGGGAAATAAAACAGAGAGGGGGAATAGATAGAGGCAGGGAAAGAGGGAAGAAAGACAGTGGGAGAATAGAGAGAGACACAGGGGGAGGGTAAGGAAAGAGACAGAGGGGGAGAGAGTGAGACACAGGGGCAGAAAGAGACAGAGGGGGAAGAAAGACAGAGGGTAAGAGATGTGGGGTAGAGACAGACACAGAAAGGGGGAAGAAAGAGACAGTGGAAGAGAGACAGGGAGAAAGGAGAGAGACACACAAGGGGAGGGGAAGAAAGAGACAGAGGGGGAAGAGATACTGGGAAGGAGAGGGGAGAAATGGACACAGAGGAGCAGTGAGGGGGAGAAAGAAACATACAGAGGGACTGGGGGAGACAAAAAGGCACACAGAGGGGCTGTATATATCACTGGTGGATCCCCTCGGCCGATCTCTCTCCCCGGTCTGCAGGCACCGTGCGGGCAGCCGGCAGAAGAGGGAGGAAGAGAGGACCCAGGAGCTCAGCCTGCATCTCCTCTGGTTCCTTCTTGCGCGAGCACAGAGCGTTTCCACGATTACCACGGCAACGATTCGGCTCTCGCGAGAGTGACCTCTAGCCCTGGAGCTACGGGCTAAAGTTCACTCTCAACACTGCGACCACCAGGGATTCCTGGTGGTCGCAGTAGTTAGAGTGAACTCTAGCCCCATACACACACTGCCCCTACATTCACACACTGCCCCCCCCCACACACACACACACAATACACATTGCCTCACACACACACACTTACACTGCCCCCCATACTAACATTGCCATATACATACACAGCCCCCCCCATACACACATTGCCCCAGACACCCTACACATTCACACACTACACCCCCCCCACACACACACACTGCACCCCTCACACATTGCACCACTGCTCCTATACCCTACTACAGCCCCATATCCCAGCAGACCCCAAGTACGTTTTCAAACTGTTTTTAAACGGTTTGACTACTTACTCTGGGAGGGGATCCTGGCCCTCCTGGCACCATATCCACTAAACAGAGCAGCAGTGGTTATTGTGCATGGATTATTTCTTTAAATAATCTACAAGTGCCCCAG
>OW240914.1:360465416-360500726 GCA_933207985.1 Pelobates cultripes
GGGCCCTTGATTTATTTTGCCCGGGGGCCCTGAGGGTTCTCAGTCCGCCCCTGCTCAGACACACCAACACTATGGAGAAAAAAAGAGACATTAGGAAAGAAATGAGGGACAGAGGGATTTGGGAACAAAATATGGACTACCCCTTCTAAACATGGACACTTGGGATGTATGTACATTGTAACACCACCCAGGGGTCGTGCTTACCACCAGCGGCTGGGGAATCAGGAAGAGTCATGGCTTGCTGTGATTGCGCTTGTGGCCAGCATGCTGTAAGACTCTGGTCGCTGCATGCCAGAGTATCAGGTCCTTGTCCCCTCACTCACCTACCTCCCGCTCCCACGCCGTGTCTCTCACTCACTCCAAGCGGATGCCGTGTCAGAGAGCAACCCCCCAGGCAGCGCAGTCGGTTCAATCAACCACGCCGACCGCTCTCGTTCATGCTAACAGCACCTCTTCGCACAAACACCACTTAACAGATACAGAAGGAAGAACTCCATGCGTATGAACGCCACCTCAATTCATGCCGGCTCCCGAACACAGCAAGAACAGAAATCTGTTCATGAGAACACTGCTGCTTCCACGTGCGACCACACAGAAAGAATAACTTCAGAAGAATTAAAGGACGCGCGCCAACACAGAGCCTTTTAAAAGGTACAGAAGGTGTAGACCAGGCTGCATCCTCAATTAACAAGACCACCCACTTTCCCTATTTAAGTCGCACACACCCTTCACTCTTTGCTCAGTTGTACTGTGCTCCTGATTGTGTAAAGACCTTCAGAGACTCTCCTGTTGTATCCTGATCCAGATCCTGTTCCTGATTTTTACCCTTGCCTGTATCATCGCTTCTGAACCTGTGACGCCTGCCATGACCTTTGGATTACCCGACTACTCTCTTTGTCTAATCCTTTGGTACTGCGAACTTGGTTCTTTGCCTTCAGTATCTATCTGCATCTTGGGCACCGTCAACTAAACTGTGTTCTTGACACAGAGATATTTTCTGCTGGTTCCTATCAGAGTAATGATGGGGACGTGCATGCGTAATCACGTCGACATCATGAACACACGTTTTGACGTCACATGACCAGAATTAACGAATCACAGCAATCTTGAGGGTATTTAAACTCCTTTCACCATTTATTTAGTGCTGTCATGGTCTCCATTTGCTGGTTATCAGAACGTGTTCATCTTGTTTTCCTATTGGTATTTTGTCCATGGCTTGTTCTTGACTATCCCACATTGTGGTATCCTTGACCTCATTATTGTCTCTTTCTGTGTTCCTGACCATTTTCTTTGACAGTAAATCTGGCCATTCTAAGGCTCGGTAATATGTTTACCTAGTTTTTGCATTGACTCCTTGATTTTACTTAATTCTGCACGTTGGGTCATACATTTACCATGACATCTGGAGACAGACCTGGTTGAGGGTCTAAGATTGTGTCTCAGGCTGGACCCATAAGGGTCATTGTGTTTTTGGCTCGATACGGCCAATGAACTAAATGATTATAATCATTAATCATTAGATGGGAGCCCTGTGATTGACGTGACCCATTGTTGGTCTTTTGTTTCTTGTATTTCTGATTGACATCATATAAAGATGGCAGATACGTCAGAATCTCTAATATCAACTTCCCATGAAAAATAATTAGACGGTTTAAAAAAATAGCAGTTCCAGAAATTAGTGATTAGATAAAACTATATTTGAACTTAATCTTAGATTTATTTAGAAGAAATGGTGGAAAATCTTAATGTCCCCAGAATATACAGACAATCGCTTTCCCTCTCCCACTTTCTCTCTGTTTCTCTCAATCCCTCTCTTTCTGTCTTTCTATTTCTCTGACTCTCTCCATCTTTCTTTCTTTTCTGTAAATAACATCAATGCTCCTCACCTACTCCATCTCACCTAGGTTCTATCTCTGACATCCTTTCTTTCTCTCTTTCCCTCTCTGTCCCTCTATTTCACTCACTCTCTCCATCTCTCTCTCTGTCCCTCTATTTCCCTCTCTTTCTCCATCTCTCTATCTGTCCCTCTATTTCACTCACTCTATCCGTCTCTCTATCTGTCCCTCTATTTCCCTCTCTTTCTCCGTCTCTCTCTTTCCCTCTATTTCACTCACTCTATACGTCTCTCTATCTGTCCCTCTTTCTCCGTCTCTCTCCTTCCCTCTCTCTGTCTCCCCCCACTCTCTTTATCAGTACATCTGTTTATCCCGCCCCATTTGATGCGTGGGATTACTTGGCATGTTTAACATAGTAACAAACTGTGATATCTGAATAATCTAATGCTATTAATCGCATTTTGAGCTAATTCTAGTAATTCTAATCATGTTCTGTGTATCAACCTCTGAAACACTGGTCAGCCTGATCCTGGACTTATTGGTTGTCCTGTAGAGCTGTCATTGGGTAACAGCATCACGGGATGGAGTCAGATCTGGGTACTGGTGTAATATAAAGATAAAATAATGTAGAGATACTGGGTGTAATACAGAGATACATGGTGTAATTGTTAGGGACCAGGAACCAGACAGAGACAGAACGTAGATGCAAAACACCTTTATTAATAAAGATGACTGGGGTCCTGGAACCGCTCCCTCCTGGAGCCGAATGGGGAATTCGCTCTAGACAGCCCCAGGCACTGGACAACACTCAGTCCTTACAAGGACTTTCTCCGTTGAATCCTCCACTCTGGAACAGTGATTAGCCCTTTCCCCTCCCAGTAACCAGATGACACAAAGTTCTGGGAGTACAAGCTGGAATACTTTAATGGCAGCCACAACTGGCCTTGTATGCATGTCCCCATGCAAGGGATACTCCCCCATGGACCTGAGAGTAAACCACAGTAGAAACAAATACAAAATTACATTGGCTCTCAGATACAGGACACTCCCATACTAAATCAGATAATCCCTCGTCTGTGCCTGGGACATAATTGGATCAAGAAATGTACTAATCTAATCCAATTATCTCCAAGCACAGAAAAACAAACAAAAGTTTTTTCCCCCAAATACTCCAAAAGTACCCTAAAAATACATAAAACCCCCACAAAAGTTACATCACCTCATAGCCCTGATTTGAGAGGCCAACATATTCAAAAATCACCCAGATCAGTTCACGGGTTCAGGAATTTCCTGGAAGTCATTTGTTTGACCGACCGCACATATTGTCCCATGCCCAAAACAGTTCCAGAGAGTCAGGGCTTGCAGTCGGTCTAGTTTGGCAGTTTAAAAACGAACAAACGGGGGGTGGGGCCTGACAGCCAAGATGGCCGGACGTGCTCTCTGAGAGCTCTTGCACCAGTGGGCACAGAAACGATAATCCGGACTAATCTAACATTGCCAGCGGCACACGGGGCCCGTAAAACAGTACAGGACCACACAGGGAATAGAACGACACTCGTCATGCACGTGAACCGGCCACGCAGCCTGGTCTGGAGCAGAGCACGAGGCCTGGGGGAGGCGGCTGATCTCTCAGCACGGGACCTGCTCACAAGCGAGACCTGCATACTGCCCTGCTGCCCCCCCATGGACTGGCGGGGGTTATCCCGGTCCTCGCAGTGGTCGACTACCCCCGCGACATGCCTGAAACAAGCATTTAAACCTGCAACCAAACGGGACTATAGAGGCCCAGTTAAAATGGCGGCACAGGCATGACCCCTGCTGAAAAGCACCCTCCCCAGGCCACCCAAGCACACAATGGAGTTCTTTGGCTGGCTATGGAGTTCTTTGGCCGGCTATGTAACAGCCTATGGCCGAAGCTCCGTACCAAAGGTCTGTCCTTCCATCTAGCTATGAAAGAGATGGTGTGGCGGAACCAACCTCACCACTATGCACTGGAGAAGCCTGGTTGCTCGCCTGCTCCCTTTAGACTACGGCCCTGCAGTTCAGCCTTGTTATTTTCCCTGCTAAAAGGTTTATTCGTGCCTTTCTGCCGGGGTGTTCGGTAGATTCAATCTACCAAACAAACTACCGAATGATGGACCACCTGGGAACTGGAGTGTGCCGTCAATTGACCGCCCAGAAGCTGCGGTTAACTGCAGCTTAATTGATGAACGCTCGGTGGCCTTTGTTCATCTGCCGAACAGTGGCAGTGGCCATTTTACCTCCCGAACGGCCAGCGGTGTTCAGCGCCCAAACTATGGAACTGAAAACTGGCACTTATTGGCGCGAACACCGCTGAGCCGCCAGCCTCCTTACCTTCCCATTCAAGAGCGGAACCAAATGACTGTTCATTCGGTAGTTTAACCGGATGAACAGCATCACCCAGATAGCAAAGCCATGGAGCCTATTTGTGTAACAAAAGAATATGTGAAAGACTTTGGCTCCATGGCGATTGAACTGTATGTATGTGATCTGAGCGCCATTCGGTAGTAATGTGCGCTCAGATCTAAGCTATCCGGGGATAGGTAGGATGTATATGTTTTATGTACTAAATGTGACTGTGTGTAATTTTATGTCTTTTACTGAAAATGTGTGTAATGGAGTTTTGCCTCTGTCCTTGGAGATTGTGATGTAATTGTGGGAGTGTTTAAAGGTGTATGTATGTGATTGGCTAAGGGCCAATATGTTTCCCAGTTTCCCATCTGGTCCCCTAGGGGAGTGTCCACCAGGTGGGAGACCTGCATAAAAGCCGGGCAGTTAGCCCCAGTAAACCAGGTTCTGCTTGACCTCAAAATGAAGTGTCGTCTCGTTATTGGGGGAATTGGATTGTATACTGATTGCCAGGAGTGTAAGCTGATTTCGGCTGTTTCCAGTGTTCGTGTGTTTCCTGTTTCCTGTTCGGGAGTTGATGAATTCGTGTGTTTGCAGGTCGGGAGATTGGTGCTGGCAGTAGCTGCCTGTGCATCTGAGAGGGGAATATCGCCTAAACGTTTTTTAACTTCTTGTGGCAAAACGGTTCGTTACAGATGGCGGCATGGATTCGCCCGGCTACCCAGCGCCACCTGGGCAGATACCTACCTCGAGCCCCCGAAGCGGCCTACAGCCAGAGGCAGTGTCAGGGATTAAATGGGCGAGAAATGGCGACATGTCCCTCGGACGCCGGCACTCAGCCTCACACGAACCAGAACGAGACCACCAAGCCCGCCCCCGACCCACTCACCACTCAGCGGCACCGGAAACCTCCAACCACCGAAGCGCAACCCAGCACTCGAGAACTCACGCTGACAGCAGAGAGGCCAACCGGAATGCGGCACAGCTTCCTACTGGCGACAGGCACGGGTGGAGAGCACCTCCAGGGCATAAGGGTGATAAAGCTTTACTGCGGCACCAACTCTGCCATTGTCCTTGGTCCGCATATCAAGCCTCCAGAGCAAGCATCGGATGAACAGGGCGGACTGCACCTGAGATGGACTGTGTAGCGGAGCGGCAATAATAAATCCCACGATCTCCGCTGGTTCAGAAGGTAATCCACAGTCAAGCGCTGAAAAGCAAGGCAATATCCCAAATCTCCCAGTAACCGGACGAAACACAGTTCTCAGAGTCAACTGAAGGCTTTATTCACAGGCTCCACAATTTATACAATTCCCCATGCAAGGGGTTTCCTGAGTCCTATCCCAGGGGTGGACTACGTGGGGAACTTACAGTATAGAACATTTCTCCCATCAGGCACTGCTGCACGGGAGGGATCCTCCCACTGGAATGTACCGTTAAGTGGATTATCCCTCCGTGCAGCAGAACCAACAATTTACTTTAAAATATACAGTTTTTCGAATATTAGGTCTATTTGCATGAATGGACGTTCGGTAGATAGCTTGGGTCTGAGCGCATCATTCGTGAGGTTACCGCTCAGATCCCAGCTAAAACAACCGAACACCGCACGAAAAACATATTCATTAAATCACACACTTAAAAGACGATTGATATATGGGGAATAAAATACCGAACGGCCCCAAACTCCCGAACGGCCTGGAAGTCCAGCGGTGTTCGCGCCGTCGAGTAGCCGTTTTTAGTACCACGCTCGACGACCAAACACCGCTGGAGGAACAAAGGATCCAAGATGGCCGACCGCCGCATGGTCGGTAGTCGAACGATGGCCACCTAGGAGAGCCTCTAATTACCGATTGCAACATTGCAACACTCCCGCTCCCAGGTGGTCCAGTCATTCGTGCGTTAGTTCGGTAGATTGAGTCTTTTAACATGGGGCCATAATCCAAAGGCAACAGGCGAGCAACCAGGCTTCTCCAATGCAATGTGGCGAGATTGGTCTCGTCACATCTCTCCCCTTTTCCAAACAGACTAACAGGGTATCTGACCTCCTGCCGGTCAGTGCCCTTGTTAGTCCAGCAGCCCACCCACAACACACAATCAGTAATACAGCCCACCCAATAACTGGTTACTACACCTGGGTAGAAGAGAACTTTGTCCATGTTCAGGTGCCTCACCACGGCTGTGTGGGTGCCTGGTAAGCTGACTTGGTGGGTTGCTGAGTGGGCAGAGACCAGCGGTACTCTGCCCTGGTGCCAGCGCTACCACGGGAGTAGCCTGGTTGGAGCCTGGTTGTTGGAGGGGGAGACCGACTGTCTCCCTTTTGGATACACAGCTCTACTGCTGGAGGGGGAGACCGACTGTCTCTGCCCTCAGTAGCTCAGCCTGCCGCTGGGGAATGGAGACTGGGCTCCCAATTCCCTGCAATTCACTCTGCCGCTGGGGAATGGAGACTAGGCACCCAATTCCTAATAAATCACTCTGTCGCTGGGGAATGGAGACTGGGCTTCCTATTCCCTGCAGATCACACTGCCGCTGGGGAATGGAGACTGGGCTTCCTATTCCCTGCAGATCACACTGCCACTGGGGAATGGAGACTGGGCTCCCAATTCCCTGCAAATCACACTGCCCCTGGGGAATGGAGACTGGGCTCCCAATTCCCTGTAAATCACACTGCCGCTGGGGAATGGAGACTGGGCTCCCAATTCCCTGCAGTACCTGTCGCTGGAGTTCCTCTCAATGTGCCAGCTGACCTCTTTCTGCCTGGTATTGCAGATTCTTGAACACTAGGTTCCTCATAAGCTGCACCGATTTCTCCGGTGGATTGGGTCCGTAGTACTTCAGCCGCAATCCCATCATATTGTCAAACTCTTTCATAGAGTAGCTGTACACCACTGCTGTTTCCATCCTGGTGCTGTCAGGGCCGCTGTACTGGGACATGCGGTGCCCTCAAATTGTAAAATCCATGAAATGGTGTCTCCTGTAGCTGTCCTTCTGGCTGTAGGAATGATCCCGCCGTTTGCCACCAATTGTAACGGCACCCCCAGGCATAAAAGGGTTAAACCGCTGTTTAGAAGATCTTCCCCTTCCAGAGATACAGACACAGCTACTGCAGAACACCAAACTCCCAAACCGCATATAAGGGAATGCTCCAAACTCCCGAACTGCATACAAAATAGCACTCCAAACTCCCGAACTGGAACCTCACGAATAGCTGCTAGCAGACAAATAGTAAAAGCACCCAAGCGGCTTACACTCCTAGCAATCAGTCTCTATCAGCATACAGTAAATCCCTCCAAGAACGAGACAGAGCTACGTGCTGAGGGTCAAGCAGTGGTCTGTTTTAATGAGGGCTACCTGCCCAGTATTTATGCAGGTCTCCCACCTGGTGGACACTCCCCTAGGGGACCAAATGGGAGACTGGGACACAAATAGTACAATGACCAATCACAGGCAGACATGGTTAAAACACTCCCCCAATACATTACAATCCCTCCCCTCTATCCTGGAGATAATCCAATTATCTCCAAGGACAGAGGCACAACTCCATTACCCACATGGTTACAGTAAAACACTAAAACACAATAAAATACACAATATTACATTTATCACACAAAATATATACTTGCAACCCATCCCCAGATAGCTGGGATCTTAGCGCACAAAAGTACAAAATAGCGCTCAGATCCTATGCACACAGTCCAATCGCCATGGAGTTAAAGTGTTCACAAAGTCTGTTCTCGATACGAACAGACTCCACGGGATGGCTATCTGGGGTAATGCTGTTCATACGGTTTAAACTACCGAATGAACAGGCATTCGGTTAAGTGACCGAATGCAGAAGCAAGGAGGCTGACAGCTCAGCGGTGTTTGCGCAAATAAGTAAAACCAGAACAATGAGTGAGCGCTAAATAACACAGATTAGCAGCAACCTTATAAGGGAATCCCTCAAGAACCCTTAGAACAAAACACAAAAAAGTAAAACATACAAGAAAGGGCTGCGCTTGGATAAAACTGAAAGTCGAGATAAAATCAATGGATAAAAAAGAGAAAGTCTTATCTGGCAATGTCCGTTGAAATCGTATTATGTGATGGTACTTGGTCCAAAGCAGTAGTCTTGCTTATCTTCCTTATGGACCGTCTCATATGCAAGAGATAAGAACAAATACAGAGCCAAAATAGTGTAGTAAATCTTAAAAAAAGGAAGTTGAAATGTAAAACTTGATTGCAAACTCACATTTAAAAGAGCTAGAACCCGCTCTGGTATAGAGGGCGTACAGCGGTTTAGATCCCCGCTTGTAGGATATGGAATGACTTTCCTTCGCGTACTTCCTCCTTCCGTAGTATGAAAGACACTCGAATAAAAAGAGACAGCCAATAGTGTTCTCTGCGTAAAACTTTGAATAAAATGTAAGAAAATAAAAGTGGATACTCACAAGACAGGAGCAGATCAACTGCTCCTGATAGTTCGCGTTGGTGGTATAATCCCCACCTAGGATTGCTTGGAGTCCAGCGAATAAAAAGGAATGATGCCAGGTAACAATAATAAATATATGTGTATAAAAAGATAGATGGTACGATAAAAGGTTACCAAATATACTTTAATATTTAAAATGACACAATATAAAAACCATAAACGCGTTTCGCCAATCGGTGTTATCAATATGGGTAAAGAACGGAATAGACTCCACGGGATGGCTATCTGGGGTAATGCTGTTCATACGGTTTAAACTACCGAATGAACAGGCATTCGGTAAAGTGACCGAATGCAGAAGCAAGGAGGCTGACGGCTCAGCGGCTCAGCGGTGTTTGCGCAAATAAGTGTCCGTTTACAGTTCCACAGTTTGGGCGCTGAACACCGCTGGCCGTTCAGGACTTTAAAATGGCTGCCGCCACATGCAACCGAACAAAGGCCACCCAGCATTCGTCAATTAAGCTGCAGTTAACCGCAGCTTCTGGGAGGTTAATTGCCGACACACTCCAGCTCCCAGGTGGTCCAGTCATTCGTGCGTTAGTTTGGTAGATTGAATCTACCGACCACCGGGCAGAAAGGCACGAATAAGCATTTTCTGCAGGGGAAAAGAAGTCTTTTAACATGGGGCCATAATCGAAGGGCAACAGGCGAGCAACCAGGCTTCTCCAATGCAATGTGGCGAGATTGGTCTCGTCACAACATGCATTCACCGACCGGCACCTCACCGTATACTGTTACCTCTGCTTGCCAACGTAATGTTCACCGCTTGATCGTTTTACTTTATCTCTGTCATGCTCTCTATGTACGCTCTGTTTTAACACTCTCATGAGACAAGACCACAGGATGGGCACTTACAAGGTTTACCTCGCCTGCTCTGCACTCAAGCCACATAGGCATATACTACACCCAAACATGAAGTCTCTCTTATTCAACTAGACCCCAGTGGTCTCACACTTAATACCTAGTTAGCGCTTGACACAGCAAAATAAATTCATGTCTAGATAGTGCAGCGATGTTACTCTATGTTATGTAAAAATATTTAGATATGACAATTTATACTGTTTATTACTCGACCTATCCTTCCATAAAAAATATGAAAATATGTGCTAGAGCTCTATGTTCAACTGTCTAAAATGCGCAGGAGGATTGCCTTTGGGGTACCTCACATGCGACTGTTATAAGCTTACGCACTGCAAAATAAAGAATAAAAAATAAAAAAAACGAACAAACTACCGAACATAGTCAATAGTCTTACCCTGGAGCTTGCTCCCCTTGTTTGTGGGAACATTTCCACAGAACAGTGTCTTTCTAAGTGTTGTCGAACCGAAACAAAGGCAATCATGGAAGTCCAGCGGTGTTCAGGAGTTTTAGTATCCGTAAATAATTCCATGAACTTGACAAGCAAACACCGCTGCCTGTGTTCATGTGAACAAGATGGCCGCCACCTTGTGGTCGTCCATAGGAATTGTGGCCACCCAGATGAACACAACACTGAGGTGGAAATTGTTACAAAGTAGCAATTAGGCTTAACAAGCTCCAGTGTGGTCTCCGGTTCGTGCGGCTGTTCGGTACCCGAACCATATAGTCCAAATACACGAACGGAGACTTTTATAATACATTTTACAAAGTCCATAGTCTGTGGGAAGAAGGCTGTCAAGCAGGCTCCTTCAGGAACTTGTGGCAAGGGAGTTTGTCACACTGCTGTCTGTAGGAAATGCCTGGGGAACTGTAACGGAACTCCCCGTACTCCGACCGAGTACCTTCCGTTGATGGATGCTTCCTAGCTTGTGCTGAGGACCACAAGCACTGCACCGGACACCACAACTACCGCAGACTCCACAATCGCTGTAGCTTAACTGGAGTCTTCCTTCCACCCTGGAGCAGCTTCTGTCCTCCAGGACTGTGTTGGGAAAGACCTCTCCTCCAGGAGAACGTAACAGGAACAGCTCTTAAAAGAGCCAAGTGATTAAAGGTCAGGGGAGTAAGCAGAGCATAGCAATCCCCAGTGTGAATATAGCTGTCCCCTCCAATCACGAGACAAGACTACGTGTTGAGGGTCAAGAAGATCTGTTTACTTGGCACCAAAGGGCCTTCTTTTATGCAGGTTTTCCTTACATAGGACCACCCACAGGGTTTTACAGAACAACCAATAAGACCATTACAACACATACAATGAAATAAACCACTCCCATTCATCCCAGCAGAAATCCTCCCCTCTGCCTGTGATACAATTATCTCAACACAATAGACTAACTTAATTAGCACAGGCAGAAAATATACCGTTTTTACACATACACTGTAACTTTAAAACCACACATCCAATCTTATGAACATACTCAAAAATCATGCAAATCTTTCCATTAGTTCAAAAGTTAGCTGGAGGTCCCTTTGTGACCGACCGCAAGCAAATTTTCCTGCCCAAAACAGTTCCATAGATTTGGGCTGTGCGGTCGGTCTTTTTCAGGCAGAAAAACAGGACTTAGTCTCTGCGGCTTCAAACAGTGTAGGAGAAGGTAAGGGTCAGCGGTGTTCGTTGAAATGTGGAGCCGATTTCAGTCCCATGGATACCGCTGACCGCATTCGGCTTAAAAAAGGTGGCCGCCACCACGTGTTTGTTTGTCGAATGACGACCCCCCAGCGTTCGGCAATTTACCTACAGCAGGCACCCAGCCTGGGAGGTAAATTGCCTGCACACTTACACTTCTGGGTGTTCCGCCTGTGTGGTAAGGCCCATTTACTGAACCAGGTGTAAAGAAGCCATTAATAAAGTACCTTAACCAAGTCTGGGGACACTGGGGACACAGGCTTAAAGGGGCAGTGTCCCAAACACGTCTGGGGACACATTCTTAAAGGGGCATTGTCCCAATTTTCCCCATGTCCCAAGAATGTGCTTAAAGGGCCAGCACGAGTCCAATGAAAGTCTGTAAGCCCCAATAATGTTCTTAAAGCCCCAATAATGTTCTTACACCCCAGGGCCATAGTCGCAGGGCAGGAGGCTGGTAAGTGGCGAAGGGCACTTCATCACAGGAACCATTTCAAAAATCCTCTGCACTTAGCTGGGTTGCCCCCAAAATACTGAGGGAGAGTGGACAGACCCAGTCATTCCTCTAGCCGCAACAGATTCGGAGGCTACAACCGGTGCTAGAACAGGAAGTGAGGCTGGCCGGGTGCTGGATCCAGATGTGCAGTACGAATCAGGAGGGTCTGAAGTGCATGCACACACTGGTTCAAACGGTGGTTCTGCTGGTCCCACCGAGTAAATAGGTTAGGTATAGGTGGATTGCCTGTACCATCTGTATTCATGGCCCTTGCGTAATGTTAGGGACAAGGAACCAGACAGAGACAGAACTTAGATGCAAAACACCTTTATTATCAATAGCAAATAAAGCAATAAACCATAAGCAAAGTCCAGAAAGCAAGCAGGGGTCAGGCACCAAAGCGGGTAGTCAGACGAGCCAGGATCAGGAGAACGGAGAGCAGCGGAGTCAGGAACAAGGCCAGAAGTCAGGAACCAGGAACACACAGGAACCAGGAAGTGTTCTGGGAAACAGGAAACCACGCAGGGGCAAGCAGGTACTGGGACTTGCTGCTTAAATAGGCTGCACTGATTAGCAGCAGGACTGGTTACTACAATCAGGTGAGTAACCGTGGCAACATCAATGAAGGGGCTGATCGTTAAAAATGAGCTGAATACCTCAGATACAGAGAGAGGAAGGGTTGCTGTTTAAAACGGCAGAGAAACCCTGACAGTAATACAGCGATACATAGAAACATAGAAACATAGAATGTGACGGCAGATAAGAACCATTCGGCCCATCTAGTCTGCCCAATTTTCTAAATACTTTCATTAGTCCCTAGCCTTATCTTATAGTTAGGATAGCCTTATGCCTATCCCACGCATGCTTAAACTCCTTTACTGTGTTAACCCCTACCACTTCAGCTGGAAGGCTATTCCATGCATCCACTACCCTCTCAGTAAAGTAATACTTCCTGATATTATTTTTAAACCTTTGTCCCTCTAATTTAAGACTATGTCCTCTTGTTGTTGTAGTTTTTCTTCTGTGATGGGATTCCAGCATGGTCAAAATTTAGTAGGCCAAAATCTCCATGTGGCATATGTGTATGTTGTGTCAGTTGGCTAGCTACATGTAGCTAGGATACTGTCATCAGTGTACTGAGCATGTGCAGGAATGCAGGAACTGAAATTGCACTTATTTCCTTTGTCTTGGATGAGCCATGTGGTTTGACTAGATGTACAAGTCTATATTCTGCTCATTGATTGGTTAAAGGTATATGTGGGTGTAGCTATTAATGGGAGGAGTTATAGTGCTATATAGGGAATGTACACTATGTGTTGGTCTCTCAGAATGTTGGAACAGGAGTTCATCTGAGACCCGATCGGTAATGTGAATAAAGGCCTGTTACTTCCTGAAGACCTGTGTCCAATATTTCTGTGTTCGGCTTCTGCATGCTTACACTGCAACATTTCTGGTGCAATTGGGCCGGGAACCTCATCGCACGGAAGCTGGCACAGAGATTTGAGACGGTAAACTTTTACCAAACCTTCTACGCTACAATCCTGGACTTCTACTGCGTGGACCTCCTTTCGTCTCGGCGCCACTGGCCTTTTGTCCAGGAGATCATCGGCTTCTGCGCAGTGAGTCCCGGATTGTTCCGTCTATGAGTGAACCCAGGTCCTGAAATTAACAGGTGAGATTGATACCGTTAGAGCGGTAGACCCACAAGGGGTTTTATATTTGGAACCGGTTATTGGTATTGGCCCCTTCAGTAGAAGGAAGAAGTGAAAAGCGCAACACTTATCTGGAAATTAGACGCTCTGTAGTCAGCCCGTCTAATATAGGTGGTTTGGGTCAGACTGAGTTCTGGTGTAAATAGCTCATGTCGGACACCGGTGTCCTGTCTTGACTAGCGTATCTAGGGTGTAAATTTTGTTCGCTAGGTCGGGGGGACCGGGAGACTAGCATACTCTGTTGTATATTATAGTTTGCTAGATTTCACCCTATCTTAACTAAGTGTGCTCTGTTGTAAATCCAGCCACTAGCTTATTGATAGTTTAATAGACTAGCTGGGTACTGTGTAAATTCTGCCCTCTAGTTCGCTATACGTGGTGTCTGGGCAGCGAAGAACTTATCGAATCTCTGGTGTATAAATAGATCGAAAGCTCTCGAGGTGCTGGCCAGTTAGAATAGTTGGGATTATTGTAAATGTTGTTAAATATATTGTAGTTGGTGAATTGGTTAACTTGTATGTCCTACTAGAAAGTTAGAGCTCTGCTGTCTAGTGGGAGTGTAAATTGTGTGTATAACTGTAAAATAGCGCACGGTACCATAACTACTGACATGTACCATAACCACTGACATTGTGTAAAAATTACTAACAATTGCTGTTTTATGTTATATGTATAATACCATAACTGTTACTAACTGATCTGTGACTTTAAAACTGTATTATAACCACTTACTAACTGTACCATAACCACTGACTGTAAAGATGAGGTTACTAGAATGTGATATAGTTGGTTAGTCAAGAGTTGATTTATAGTACGGATAATTGTAGAGATGAATTTGTTGAAATGTTATGTGATCGGTTAGTTTATATGGATTAATAGCGTGGATAGTTGTATGGTTTGAATAATAGTTACATTGATAAGTGTATAGTCTTTGGTGGTTTTTTGATTTAATTTTGTGTGTGCGACGTCATGATATTGTTGAGCATGTGAGGATCCTGTGTGTGTGTTTGGGCCTAGTGACTGCGCAATGTGTTGCTGGTGATAAGGAGATTGGTGTGACTGTTGAAACTGTGTGTATATTTGTACAGCTTTTTGAATCAGATGCTCTGTTGAAATAATCTTCTGATTCACAAGGCTTTGTCTTGTATGTTTAAAAAAAAAAAAAAAGTAGGGAGTAGCCTGTCCTGGTGGCCGCATGGCCTCCATGTAGCAGTCTTCACTTAAATTTAGTGCAGGGTGTACATGTGGCTGTAACTAGTAGGCTGGAATTCTATGATCAGTTTCTATATATTGACTGTTGGAAACTGATTGTTGAAAAACTGCCTTGGTGAATTAAACTGTGTCATATGGGAAACAATGTAGCCATATGGTGGTCAGAACTAAGGACTTAATTACAACTGCTTTGGACATCCCCTCCCCCCTGGCATCTGATTACCAACCCCCCAAACATCCTCCAGAGCCAGATTAGCCACGCCCATTTCTGGCTGGTATAATCAGTATTTGCACTCCCCCTGCTCTACTGTCCCCGCCTACCCACATACCTATCTGTTCCTGTGTTTCAAACTCTTGTATTTCTGTACTACCCCTCCCCCTAATCAATGATCAATGGTATCAGATGGTATATTGGTTTTTTTAGTTACTGGATGGGCCCCTCCCAGCTTTGTCCAAAATGTCCCCTTTTACTAAACTACAAACTGAAATGTTTAATTTACCTTAGAACTAAAGATTTAATCAAGCCTAGCTAGCAGGGTGGACATTGATTAAAATAAGTAATAATAAAATAGGACATAATTAATTAAAGTCTATTTGTTTCATTTGACTTTAGGGAGGCACTCTAAGCCACCTACTGGCCATCTTCGGGAGTTACATTGATAATACATTGTTTATAACAGATAGATGTAGGATTGCTTACCCTATTTTAATATATTTATTGCTATAAGGTTTTATTTTATGTATAAATATATTAAAAGTTGAGTTTTCTTATTAGACCCATAAAGATTATTTTGATACAATTACCCTCTGGTGACACCTACTGGTAGGTTTTTGGTTTAACACTTTAAAAAAAAACGTTTTTTCATCCACCAAATGCTGACTAATAAAATTATCTTACTACTCCTAGACTGGAACCTATTATTGGGCAGCCTTGCCGAAGTCCCATATTAGACACTGCTTGAGTCAAATAGGTTGTATACTCCCTTTAATCCAGAGGCCCCTGAAAACTTCCGAATGATAGACTCAGCATTTGTCAGCCAGGCCCAAGGTGATAGTAAAAGGAAATTACAGAAATTAGAGGGATTTGTAGGGATGTCCATAATACAGCTAATGGAGATTGCAAATACAGTATATATGAATAGGGAGACGGAGGAAGAACGTAAAATGAGGAAAAAGGAAGATATGCTAGCGGTAGCTATCTTAAGTGTAGAAAGACAGGGAAGTGAATAGAGGAGACGAGAATAGGCTGAGCAAGGGACTTTAAGTAGGAATTAATGTGCGTATTGTAGAAAGGAGGGACATTGGAAGAGTGAGTGTCCACAGAGAGAGCAGTATGAAGGTGATCGACAAGGAGAGAGAGAAGGGTACGAGGAGGTTATAGTGGTAGTTATAGAGTAAGAGGAAGTTTTAGAGGGAATGATGGGAATAGTAGAGGAAGTGTTCAAGGAGACAGATACTATCCACCCACGCAGAGACCTAGAGAAAGAGAGGATAGAGATTTTGTGGGTCTGGCTGACACTATCATGGAAGACTATTGATACCGACTGGGCTCCATCCCACTTGGTCGAGCGGAGCCTATGGTCGATGTAGCAATAGGGGGAAAGAGAAGTTCTTTCATGATCGACACAGGTGCTGAACATTCTGTGGTGACTAAGATGGTGGCTCCGCCTTCGGGGAAGACTATAACTGTGATAGGAGCTACTGGGAGAAGTGCAGCTAGACCAGTTCTTAAGAGTCGCACTTGTATTCTGGGAGGCCATGTGGTGAAGCATTAGTTCCTATATATGCCAGAGTGTCCGATTCAACTTTTAGGATGAGATCTATTATCGAAGCTTTAAGCTCAGATAACCTTTTACCTAATGGATTAACATCTCTGAAGTTTAAGGGATTACCAGGCATAATGGTGATATCGGTGCCAAGGGAAGAAGAATGACGCTTCTATTCCATAGTGACAAGTGTTAACCCTAAGAGTGATGAATCCTTATTTGACATTCCAGGAGTATGGGAAGAAAATAATCCTCCAGGACTTGCTCGTAATATCCCACCAATACATATTGAGTTAAAGCTCGGGGTGTATCCTGTTAGCCTTTGTATGTTGTTCTTTTATCTACCCCAACAGCTGTAAAGGTGGCGGAAGTGACTCCTTGGATTCATCATTCTAAGGTTAAACCAGCAGCAGACTCTTGGCAAGCTACTCCAGATCCTGAGAATCCTTGCAGGACCCGGTTGAAGCGTGCAACTCAGTCGGAGTGACGAGGGGATATCGAGACATTCTAATTAAAAGTCTACAAAGATCATCAAGTAGGTGTTTTGACGGCCATAATAAAGCCTGACCACCTGCCTACGTGTCATAGCCAGAGTATCTTGAAGGGATCTCTGTGAAGGAAAGTGAGGATCAGAAGAACAACATCCTTGCAGCCCTCACAATCGGGAAGCTGAGAGGCCATCGCACGGTCGAAGAAAAATGAGGATTTCAGGAATAATGTGTTTTATTGTGTCTTAGTATTTTTATGATTTTTCAGGAAGGTAGGAGTACAGACATACCGAATTGCGATAGTTGCATTAAGACTACTAAAACAGGTAACCAAATATCCCAAACTCTCATCTGGCACTCACAGTATGAATGTAAGGGATCTGTATCTAAATGTAGATATTTGGATATTGATTATAGTGTGTGCAAGCCAATATCAGGAGAGTCTAAATGTTTTGATCCCCATTTCCAACCCCGTACAATTTGGTTGGTAATTCGGAATAGTAACTCCCAGGGGACATTAATAAATAGGACTGTGATAAGCACCATACATTCCACGGGTATTCTACTATTTGATGCATGTAAGGCGATTTCGGGTAGTGGAAGACTTTGGAATGTATGTGGTAATCTTAAATGGGAACGAACTTATGGGTTTAATGATAAATACTTATGTCCCAGTAAAAGATCTACTGATCCTGATTGCCCAAATAGAGACTAACTTCTGCCCCTATTTGTCATGTGTAGGTTGGGCAACCTGGGAAAAACAGTGGATCAAGATATGATTATCCAAAGGTTGCCTACCACACCATACTGTAAAACTATGTGTGTAACCCCGTTCACATGACCATTTCCAATCTGCAGTACTTTATTGACAGGTTTGGAGGTCTGTTTGGGTTTCAAATATATGGCACAGGAGTAGATCCAGGAACAATAATATATGTAGGTCTTGAAACTGAGACAGTGGCAACTCAAACTCATCAGGTTTCTCATTCCTTCTATGAGGAGATGAGTATTGAGGATAAAATTCCCCATAATGTTAACAACCTATTTATTGATTTGGCTGAGGGTATTGCAGGTAGTCTTAATGTAACTAATTGCTATGTGTGTGGAGGTACTAATATGGGAGGCCAGTGGCCATGGGAGGCAAAGGAAATATGGTACCCTGGCTCTGAGACATATGAACAACAGATACCTTTCCAGTCTGATCATCAAGTAAGTACTAGAAGTAAATCAGGAATGGCGGTTTAAAACCTCCATTATAGGTCATGTTTGTATAGCCAGGAAAGGGACAATGTATAACACGCCTGTAGGTGAGCTAACTTGCTTGGGACAAAAAGCCTATAATGTTAATACTAAAAATACTACTTGGTGGTCAGCTTCAAATGTCTCGGAACCTACTAATCTGTTTGCCAATTACACTCATTTAAAGGAGGTATGGTTTGACTTACCGGCTACATCTAGTTGGAAAGCCCCAGCAAATTTATACTGGATTTGTGGTAAGAAAACTTATTCGGAGTTACCACAAGATTGGGAAGGGGCATGTGTATTAGGTATGCCAAAGCCATCCTTCTTCTTGTTGCCAATCGAAACAGGAGAGACCTTGGGAGTTAAGGTTTGCGATGTAAATCATAAAAGGGAGAGAGCATCCTTGAATATAGGTAGCTGGGAAGATAATGAGTGGCCCCCTCAACGTATTATTAATTATTATGGACCTGCTACTTGGGCAGAAGATGGCACTTATGGATATAGAACTCAGATTATCTATGCTCAACCGCATTATTAGACTACAGGCGGTAGTTGAGATTATTACTAATGACACAGCTCAAGTGCTTAATCTTCTAGCTAAGCAAAATACCAAGATGTGATCAGCCATATACCAGAATAGGCTAGCCCTTGATTACTTACTAGCAGTAGAAGGAGGTGTATGCGGAAAGTTTAATCTAAGTAACTGTTGTCTGCACATAGATGATGAAGGGCAGGCAGTGGCTGAATTTACAAGCCACATGGTTAAATTTGAGCATGTACCTACTCAGGTCTGGAATGGGTATAACCTAAGTAGTTGGTTTGGAAGTTGGTATGAGCAGCTTGGAGGAATTAAGACATTAGTAGGAGGAGTAGAATTTATTATATTTTTTGTGCCTCCTCCTGCCCTGTCTAATTCCACTAGTGGTAAGGTCCCTACGTAGTATTATAGAGAGTACTAGAGAGAGAAAGACAGCGGCTCATGTAATGGCTGTCTGGAAGATATGATCCCCTAGCCCGAAGAGAATATATTCAGGATGAAGAATGCTGAAGGAGTTTTTAAGATGCTTACAAGGTCTACTCTGGTTCAATGGCTACTTGAGAGATGTAGGTAAAACTGTGATTGGTGATGCATCTGGAATAATGTTTTATCAGAGGCATCAAAAGGGGGGAATGTGATGGGATTCCAGCATGGTTAAAATTTAGTAGGCCAAAATCTCCATGTGGCATATGTGTATGTTGTGTCAGTTGGTTAGCTACATGTAGCTAGGATACTGTCATCAGTGTACTGAGCATGTGCAGGAATGCAGGAACTGAAATTGCACTTATTTCCTTTGTCTTGGATGGGCCATGTGGTTTGACTAGATGTACAAGTCTATATTCTGCTCATTGATTGGTTAAAGGTATATGTGGGTGTAGCTATTAATGGGAGGAGTTATAGTGCTATATAAGGAATGTACATTATGTGTTGGTCTCTCAGAATGTTGGAACAGGAGTTCATCTGAGACCCGATCGGTAATGTGAATAAAGGCCTGTTACTTCCTGAAGACCTGTGTCCAATATTTCTGTGTTTGGCTTCTGCATGCTTACACTGCAACACTTCTTTTAAATATTGTGACAGCTCTGTATTTCTCTAGCCCAGTTAATTTTTTCCTCCATTCGGTAGTTGAATCTACTGAACACCACCTGGCTCATTAAACTTCAAAGTAACCACAAGATTAAGTCCTCTCCCTGGACGGCCGCCATTAGTATAACCGAACAACACGTGTGCTAGAAAACGGCAGCCATCTTGTCTTCCGCAAGCAGGCAGCGGTACTTGGTCGTCAAGTGTCTGGAACTATAAGTCAGACACTCGACCTCGTGAACACCGGTGATTTGACACGAACACCTGCTTCTATTCTTGACAATCCAGGAGAGCGCTATTCGGTGAAAACGTACGCACGAACATGAGGAACAATCTCTACCTATGAGCCAGGGAAACCGTTCGGTATTTTGTTTGGTTTGGGACTCCCAAAAGTGACTGACCTACTACTTTTCTCATGGAACTATTTTGGGCAGATGCCACATGTGCGGTTGGTCAAAACTTTACCCGGTGGCGATTCGGCTGTATTCGTGGGATCTGACCGCTATTTAGACACGTTGGGCGCTCACATCCAGGCTATCAGGGGATACAGGATTTATATGGGCCCCTATTAATATTATGCATTTTAGGGTGTTTTATATTTTGTACCTCTAGTTCCTGGGAGATAATTAGTTTAAGCAAAGTACACTCAATTATCTCTCAGACACAGACTCCTGGTCTTGTTTTACAAAGTTTTTGCGGGAGTCCCCATGCTGGGGGTCTGTTTCTAAAAGTGGGCCATCTGTCCATAACAAAGGATTCCAGTTGTGCCCTTCATCAAGTCTTGACTGATGCTTGGGTATGCAAACAATGAAACGCTTGATTTTTCCCACAACCTGCTTGGATTTTGGGAGAGTATGAACTAGCGTACTATGAGAACTGGCTAAAATCACTCAAGCCGCTATTAGTGATGCACCGAACGGTTCGCCGGCGAACAGTTCCTGGCGAACATAGCGTGTTCGCGTCCGCCGCGGACGGCGAACACATGTGCGGTTCGATCCGCCCCCTATTCATCATCATTGAGTAAACTTTGACCCTGTACCTCACAGTCAGCAGACACATTCCAGCCAATTAGCAGCACACCCTCCCTAGCAGATCCTCCCACCTACTGGACAGCATCCATTTTAGATTCATTCTCAAGCTGCATGCTTAGTGAGAGGAGGGAAAGTGTAGCTGCTGTTGATTAGATATGGAAATGCATAGCTAGGTTAGGGTATACAGTGTCCACTACAGTCCTGAAGGACTCATCTGATCTCTGCTGTAAGGACAGCACCCCAAAAAGCCCTTTTTAGGGCTAGAACATCAGTCTGCTTCTTTTTTTTTTTTCTGTGTAATGTAATTGCAGTTAGTTGTCTGCCACTGCTGCCAGCTTCTGTGTCAGGCTCACAGTGGATACTGTGCCCAGTGCCACCACTCACTCACTGGTGTCACAATAGCTTGCATTTAAAACAAAAAACTTTTTTCACTGTTATAGATTGAATAGCAGTTAGTTGTCTGCCACTGCTGCCAGCTTCTGTGTCAGGCTCACAGTGGATACTGTGCCCATTTACCCAGTCAGTGCCACCACTCATATCTGGTGTCACAATAGCTTGCATTTAAAAACAAAAAACTTTTTTCACTGTTATAGATTGAATAGCAGTTAGTTGTCTTCAAGCTGGTGTGTCAGGCCTTCACAGTGGATACTACAGCTCAGTGCCACCACCACCACCGGTGTCAAAATAATAGCTTATCAAAACAAAAACTTTTTTCACTGTTATAGATTGTCAGCAGTCAGTGTCCTTAAAAGCTGGTGTGTCAGGCTCACAGTGGAGGTACGTGCCCAGTGCCACCACTCACCACTGGTGTCACAATAGCTTGTATTTAAAACAAAAAACTTTTTCACTGTTATAGATTGAATAGCAGTCAGTGTCCCAAAGCGGATTTGTCAGGCTCACAGTAGTGGATACTGGTGCCCAGTGCTACCTCTACTCACCTACTGGTGTCAGCTACTAGCTTGCATTTAAAACAAAAACTTTTTCACTGTTATTATAGATTGAATAGCAGTCAGTGTCCTTAAAAGCTGGTGTGTCAGGCTCACAGTGGATACTGTGCCGAGTGCCACCACTCACTCACTGGTACCCGGACGAAATTTATTTTCACAAAAGGCAATCCCCAACCTGTACTCGATTGTGCAAAAGGAAATAATGGCATGTCTGGCACACAGTGTTGGGGCAAGGGTCCATCTGACCACTGATACCTGGTCTGCAAAGCATGGTCAGGGCAGGTATATCACCTACACTGCGCATTGGGTAAACCTGCTGACGGCTGCCAAGCATGGAATGCGTGGCTCTGCAGAGGAGTTGGTGACACCGCCATGACTTGCAGGCAGGCCTGCTGCCACCTCCTCTACTCCTCCTACTCCATCCTCTTCCATAACCTCCTCGGCTGAGTCCTCTTCTGCTGCTGCGTCTTGCTCTACATCAACGGATAGGGGACGTAACAGGGATTAAATTGATAAGAATAGTACTACTTAACACACCACTCCTATCTGGTGGCACATTAGATTGCACGAGCAGTGCCCCAAATTTGTTGTGATCTGTGAGTAAGGTAAACGGTTGTCCATACAAGTAAGGTTGCAGCTTTTTGAGGGCCCACACCACCGCCAGGCACTCCTTTTCAATGGCAGTGTATCTACTTCCCTGGGCAAAAGTTTCCGGCTTAGATAAGCCCCGGGTTGCTCGCCGCCATCTGCTCCGACTTGGCTCAGTACTGCTCCCAATCCAAACATAGAAGCGTCTGTATGGACGAGAAAGTGTTTAGTTGGATCAGGAGCAGAAAGTACAGATGATTTAATGAGCGCCGTCTTGAGCTGTTGGAAGGCCTGTTCACACTCTGGGGCCCATACTACTATCTTGGGAGGTTTTTACGCGTTCCTATATGGCACTTACTGGGCTTTAGGGTTAGTCCGGCCTCCCTATTCCGGTCTAGTACGGCTCCTATGTGGGTCAGGTGTTCGGGCCAGGAGCAGCTAAAAATGGCTATATCATCCAAGTAGGCGCAGGCATACTCCTGAAACCCATCCAGTAGCCAATCTACCATCCTCTGAAAGTTAGCCGGGGCATTCTTCATCCCGAATGGCATGACCTTAAACTGATACAGGCCAAACGAGGTGACAAATGCCGACTTGTGGATGGCGTCCTCGGCTAATGGAATTTGCCAGTACCCCTTGCACAGATCTATTGTGGTGAGGTACTGGCCTCTGGCCATTTTGTCTAGGAGCTCGTCTATCCGGGGCATAGGGTAGGCGTCTGAGGTTGTTTTATCGTTTAGCCTCCGGTAGTCTACACAGAAACGGGTCGTGCCTCCCGTTTCGGTACTAGTACTACCGGGGAGGCCCAGGGGCTGTCAGAGTGTTCTATCACCCCTAACTGCATCATTTCCTCAATTTCTTTCTGAATATTTTCTTTAACTGCTTCGGGTATGCGATAGGCGGTTTGGCGAAGGGGGGTCTGGTCTAGGGTTTCAACTTTGTGAGTGGTTAACGGACTGTACCCAGGTAGGTTGGAAAACGTGGCCCCCTTGTCCTGGATTAGTCTTTGGACCTGGGTTCGCTCCTGGGGGTCTAACCGTTCTCCTAACTGTACTTCTCCCAGGTCTCCGCTCTGGCCCTCTAGGTCTAGGAGATCTGGGAGTGGCAAATTATCATAATCTTCAGTGGCAGGTGCACAGATCACGGTTACCTCTTCCGTGCGCTCGTGGCATGGCTTGAGCATGTTCACATGGAGCATGCGCTTGCCTCCCGTGCCTGTGACCGCACCGATCACAAAGGTGGTATCACAAACCTGCTCTACCACCTTGTATGGGCCCTGCCAGGAAGCCTGCAGCTTGTCCTTGTGGACAGGTGTCAATCCATATCTGCCAAGTGACCCTATGTAGGAGGAACAGTCTCTATTCTGCTCTGTGTCATTGTGTATCAGGGACTCTGAGGACAGGTGTCAATCCATATCTGCCAAGTGACCCCATGTAGGAGAACAGTCTCTATTCTGCTCTGTGTCAGTGTGTATCATGGTCTCTGAGGACAGGTGTCAATCCATATCTGCCAAGTGACCCTATGTAGGGTAACAGTCCCTATTCTGATCTGTGTCAGTGTGTATCAGGGGCTCTGAGGACAGGTGTCAATCCATATATGCCAAGTGACCCTATGTAGGAGGAACAGTCCCTATTCTGCTCTGTGTCAGTGTGTATCAGGGATCCTTAGGACAGGTGTCAATCCATATCTGCCAAGTGACCCTATGTAGGGGGAACAGTCCCTATTCTGCTCTGTGTGAGGAGGAGGAACGGGAAATGAGTAGCTCGGCATCCAACCTTGTGCAAATGGGGTCTTTCATGCTGTTGTGCCTGTTGAGGGACCCTCGTATAAAAAGGCTGAAGGAGAAGGACCTGTGCTGGGTGTCCACGCTACTAGACCCCCGGTATAAGCGGACAGTGGCGGAAATGTTACCGAATTACTAGTCAGAAAGGATGCAGTATTTGCAAAATAAATTAAAAAGTATGCTTTACACAGCGTATAAGGGTGATGTCACAGCACAATGGGAATCTAACAGGGGAAGAGGTGAAAGTCATCCTCCTCCCACGACCACGCCATATCTGCCAAGTGACCCTATGTAGGGGGACCAGTCCCTATTCTGCTCTGTGTCCGTGTGCATCAGGGGCTCTGAGGACAGGTGTCAATCCATATGTCAAGGTGTCAACATGTCATATGTCAGGTGTCAATCCATATTGATTGTGATTTAGGAATGTTAGGTGATTTCTGCCCTTTATGGATTAAACCAGACTCTGTATCAACTGTGTAATTTTCCATGGGAGTTTTGCCATGGATCCCCCTCCGGCATGCCACAGTCCAGGTGTTAGTCCCCTTGAAACAACTTTTCCATCCCTATTGTGGCCAGAAAGAGTCCCTGTGTGTTTTAAAATTCGCCTGCCCATTGAAGTCTATGGCGGTTCGCCCGGTTCGCTGCTAGGAGTTCGGGAGTGTGCGATTGAACGTACTATACAAAGTACAAGGGGTTCGTTACAAATATAGTCTCCTCTTTTACTGTGTTGATTCTCTTTATGTATGTTTCTACCATATCTCCTGTAGCGGGACCTGGGGAACTCGGCTGGTTACCCCCGCTATGAATGCATTATGAGACCCATTTCCCCCAGTAACTGGATGACACACGGTTCCAGGGGTACAACGTTTAACAACCTTTATTTGGGCACACAGCTTTCTATGCACAGACCCCCACAGGGGGTCTCCATCCCATACAACACAATCCCAGGCAGGAGGGGGTTGGGTTGTAGATAACCATCTCCCACTCTGGGAGATACCATTAGTACACAGGGACACACATGCCAACACATTCCATACAGGGGGGTAAATTTTGGGTGCCCTGGGAAGGGGTCACACAGGTAAAGCATATCTCGTTAGATAGCCCCGGTTCCCATCTGGGATCCCTGAAAATAGTGCGGCTGTCGGGTGTACAGAGCACGAGGTACCAGTGTCTAAAGTCTGGGGCTCAAGGCTCTGTACATCCCCAAACCAGTTCCACAGTGTAGCAGAGCTGCAATATTAAATCCCAATATCTCCGCTGGTCAGATAAAGTAATCCAAGAAAAGCGCTGAATGAAGGCAATATCCCAAATTCCCCGTAACCAGACGAAACACAGTTCTGGGAGTCAACTGAGGGCTTTATTGAAACAGCACCAGATTTATGTGATTTTTACTGTACAGGGTTTCCAGACTGGGACAGCAGGGGTTTTAATCAAATGGACTTTGTGGGAAACTGACTGTGCAAGGTCATTTCCCAGCATCCCCTGCTGTCCAGGGACAAAGATGACATCAGCAGGCATGGATAATTACATGTATGTACGTAGTGGGGAATCGTGATGCAGCCTAGAACAAAATCCAACCCCATTCAACCCCCCCAATAACGACAGACCACTTAGTATGGATGAAACAGGCCACAGCATTTATTATCACAAACTAAATTACTGCATAACACATCCATAACTTTATTTATTAAATCTCTTCTTTCTGTAACCAAAAACGTTAGACATAAATAAGCATAAATTAACATATATACATATATAACTCCACCCATAGTGTTATACAGTGACCCAACCGTCCTTGCCAATAAACATAGAGTGGTTCCTAATCACCACTCTCTCTCACCTCCCCCCTCGTCATAAAAATCATATATTTCCAATGCCTGCCATCAGCCGACTTTACCCACTCTCGATGGGCATGAGACCTCAGGCAACCTAAAGTTTAACCTTTGAAGCAGGGGAGGTTTGAGACCTTAAAAAACTTGTTCATCTCATTCCATATACTTAAACGTAACCTCAAACTCAATTGGCAAGGACATACCCCCGCCACAACCCCGCTGTTTTACACCTAAAATCAGCGGGGGACCCCACCACAACCAGCCATGGCCTGTTCCACCACTTCTTGCAGCGCTAGATCAGCAGAGGCCAAGACCGACCTCCAGCAAGCGCACCCCACTCTACGAGAAAACCAGGCCACATTTGGCCAAACCCAAAAGGCGAACTGGAAGTGTTTATGTTTTATATATTCATTTTGCCAGTTATGTATTTAGTCATTTAGTTATGGCCACCACAAACCTAGAAACCCATCTAGTCTGATGACCGACGGCAGCGCACCAGGGCACTCACATTGCGGAGTGCACTGCCAACAGAAAAGGGGCGATAGGCACAGCCTAGCCCCTGAGAACCTCGGGGAAGAAACGTAATGCGTAACATGTCCAGATCGAAGAGAACCCAAGTCCTAAACCACCACCGGCCCATGTCATTCCACCCAGGGATGACAAAACCCTTGGTACCCCATGAGGCGGGGCAGCTGACCCTGTATGAGGAGGAGCCACACCCCCTTTCACGTAGCCGGAGCCAGACCACCGAACCTCCGCCCCAGAAGGAGGAAGATCCAACCACTCGCCCCTGCCTCCCTTTCCAACTTACCCACGAAAACCCCGCCCTCCCCAGTCCGGGGGGGCGGGGGGGGGAGAACCGTAAACGCGGAGATAAATCCAAGCAGAGACCAGCAAGGCTAACCCAAGGAACCCACCACCCTGACTCCCACCATTCGAGCCCTCTGAGCCATCGGCGCAGGCACGCCCAGCCTGGCGGTGTCCTTAGCCGCCCCAACCAAATTAAATGCCCCTTGAAAACCCCACCATCCTTATCCAGGAGTCCGAGCCGCCAAGAGGAACACCCCAACTAAATGGACGCGGGGGTGGAAAACCCATCTCCGAGAACCAAACAGGGGAGGAGGCCGAACAATCCAAGGGACGGAACAGTACTCCCAATGAAAAACAGGCCAATGACGGAACCCTGCACCGCCCCCGATCGGAACGGTATATTACAGACCATCCTGGAAACCCATTACAGCATGGCAGGAGCCCCAACCATCACCCCGTGCATCCCACCAACCCCAGGAGAATGCAGAAAGTCAAACCCGCGACATCCAAGAATTGAACAGATTCTATCGATGAAACAACCAAACTCAAACCAACCTACCCTTCCCAACGACAACAGCCATCGAGCTGCGAAACCTGAAGGAAGTCCGTTCCAACGCTCCCTCAACTCCACCAAAACACCCTCCCACTTGCCGACTACCGTAACATGAACGGGAAGCCGAGCCCCGCTACTCGCAGAAATCGCCCCCAACGCCCGCAATAGACGGAACCAAACATGTAGATGAGCAGACCAATCCCGGGACCCAAAAGGAAAAACGTACCCAACCGTCCCGAACACTCCAACCTTACTGGAGCGGGCCCCACGCCGCCCTAGAGATCGCCCACAGACCAGCTGCAGCAGACCGTCGGACCAAGGGACCACACCTCTACTGCCTTACAAATGGACCCCGTGACACCACCACCTGAAGTAGGCTCGATAATGAACAAGACAGAGCATCGGCCACCAAATCGGCAACAACCGGACAAAACCTTGACCAGCCGCCTCTAGACTCAAATAGCACCGAGCCAGAGTACCAAAGTACCACCGGGGTATAGGGTACTGTCACATGTGAAAAACAGCCAGCAGCACCCCACGATGGTCCCCAAGGAAAACCCCCCACCCGTTCGTGAGCCGGGTAACCCATGCCTACCATGCCACCAGAAAGGGGGGACCTCCAAGAACACCAGAGTCCGCCAGAGCCAGCGTATTGGGCAAGAGACAGCACCACCGAGAGCCCAAATGGCCCAAAACCCCAAAACCTGCTGCGGCAGGCAAAACCGTTGGAAGCCAGCGGAAAGGACACAGGGGGCCAGATTGCACAAGCCAGTGGTAAAGGAGGCCCAGCAGGAACCCCCATACAGTCCCAAGGGCAACCCCAATAGGCAAAGCCCAGCGTACCCAAGAGAGACCACGGGTAGCGCAGCCGAAACCCACAACGCCCCTCCAAACCACCGACGCCTCCTGCCTGACGCCCCAAAACCGCAGCCAGGGGCACCTACGTTCCCCTTACAGGAATTGATCCCACTATCCAGGAGACAGGAGCACACATCCCGACCCACGGAGAAGGCCTGGGCCCCGGAACTCCGAAACTCCAAACAAAACACTACCCCAAGAAAAACACTGCAGCAGCAGAGTGCGCACATGCGACACTGACGGCCCCACACATAAGCGACATCGGGAGCAACTTACATGGAGGCACTTTAGCCACCTAATCCTGACCGTCAGAAACACAGCCCGGAAACCACACCTCGACGGGCGTACCGGCAGCAAGGCCCCAGGGCCCCGCAGCCCCACCCACGCAGACCACTGCGCCGAGCCACCAACTCAAACCCAGCCCTCGGAAGGAAACGACAACCGAGTAAATAAGGAATCGGGGGATATCAACCCCGCTCCTCCATGGGCACCACATCCCAACGGGGGGACCCGCAGAGCGGACTCCAGGGGCACCGTAAACGAGCGGGAAGTAAGCTAGGCGAGCGTGCGTGGTAAACTGGACCCGCACCACCCGAAGGAGCTCTCACATGGACTGAGGGTCCCGCACCGAGAGCAACCAAGTCCCCAACCCAACAGATTGCAGAGAGGCACCAGGCGAGTCCTAAGTAAAACCAGAGGCTGAAGCCCATCCGGCCCCGGGCCAAGAAGGGTTGCACCGCCACGAAAGCGCAAAACGTACCTCCACCAACCCAGCTCCTCCCAGGGACGATATGCGTCCCGGAAGTGTCCTGACCACAGAACCACGCAGTGCATTCTCGGGGAGCCCTCTCCCCGACCATGCTATCCAGAACACAGGGTGCATTTGAATATGCACCCTGGGGCGCAACCGACCACAGCATGCTCCCCATGACCCTCCTGGAGCCCCTAATGTCCCTCTTAGCCAAGGGACCCCCGTGGCAGGAGGGAACACACCTGTAATAAAGCCCCTTCCCCCATATGCTCCCTAGTAGTGCGCGCAAGCCAAGCGGGCCATATTAGCTCAGCAACACCCAGAGTCATGCGAACCTGGGAGGCACCGCCGGCGCTATCCGCTGCGCCAGACACTGGTACCTAACAAATGAGACATACTGAAAACGAAAGGGGGGAAAGCGCTGTCCTTGTACCCAGACTTTCCTCGTTCATATATATATATATACACACTTTTTTTTTTTTTTGGGGTTTGATCATCCATCACCGTGTACTTGACAGTTAAATCACGGTTGTATGTTCTGTTATCTGGCTGTCGTTTAATTCATTCCATGCGGTAATTGACACAAATTTATTTTCTGTACTGCAAATTACTTTTTTTTTTTTTTTTTTTATATACCATTGTTGTATTTTTTATTATTTTTACCGTGCTAGGAGGACCAGACTGAACAACGAAGGAACAACGTATGCACGCGAAGCGCTAAAGAGGGGGGGAAAGTACTCACCAGACGCAGAAGGACGAGGCAAAGAAACAACAGTACCAGCATCCATAAACGACAACAGCTGTGATCCAGGCGCCACCTGCTGGACGGGTCCACGAACTGCAGCAGATTCCAGAGAAGAGAGCAGTGGAGAAGAGGAGAGCCCACGCCCCAGAGGAGACGGCCGAGGTAAGTGACCAGCAGGGGGGGGGAGCAGCTAGATAGAGGAGGGGGGGGAGAACATAGAGGGGTGGACAGAAAGAGAACAAGGCTGGATAAGGGGGGGGGAGGTGCAGGCTAGAAAGAGGAGGGGGGGGGATAACAGAGAGGTAGACAGAGAGGGAATGGAGACCCAGGGGAGGGGGAAAGAAAGAATAGGAGGGGGAAAAAGGAGGGGAGAGGGCAGGCCCACTAGAGGAGAGAGAGGGGGGGAGAAGGAAACAGAAAATGGGGAAGAGGAGGGGGGACCAGGGGGCCCAAGAAAGGGAGAGCTGGGTCCCCTGGGAGAAGAAGGGGAGACAGCACCCTGGGAGCCTTCCTCACTGGCAGAGGAGGCTCCCGATGGGCAAAGAGACCCCCCAAATCCCAAACGGCGGTACTAAGGTACCCCGTGCGGCCCGCGGGGGCCTACTCACTGCCCCAACCCCCCGCCGGCCGCGGGGGGACCTGGACTGGTGCCGGGCGGCCGTCCGCCGCCCGGAGTGCTGAATCCGCCGCCCACCGCCCCCGGCCCGCAATCCAGCGCTGGCGGCCGGGGCGGATGGTGTGGTAGGGGGGGGGGGCCATGTGTGTGCCGCGCGGCAGACGCCCCAGGTGGCCGCGCGGCATTAGCAGGCCGCATCCCCGGCCTTGCAGTCAGGGACCGCGCGGCCATAGACACAGCAGGCCGCGCGGTGGTAGGAGGCCGCATCCCTGGCCTGGGAGTACCAGGCCGGGCGGCAATGTAGGCGGCTGGCCGCGCGGCAGTGGCAGGCCTCGTGGCAGAAGGCCGTGCCACGCGCGCGGCCGCAGAAAAGCCGCAAATCCAGGCCCCAGTTGGTAGGCCTGGTTGATGCCTTGGGCCCGGGCTCCGCCTCATCAACCGGGCCCGAGGAGTGGGATCAGGGGAGAGCCTGGCAGGCGGGTGGGAACGCCTGCCAGTGCTGGTGCGGCCCCCAGGGGCAGGGACCGCATGGGAGGCAGCAGGGGAGACCACAGGGGGTGCTCCAGGGGGAGGTAGGCCGCGGGGGGGGGCCCACACCGGTAGCCATACCTCATTAATGCTTGCCAATTGTTCCCACAGGAGCCGGCCACCATCCACGCTGCAGCAGCCCTGAGGGAAGCCAGAAAGCCTCAACCATCAAGCTGTGTAAATCTGCAGGCCCAGGCAAACAGGAGCAGGAGGACAGGAAGCTGTTTGCTGGCCCGAATCCCAAGTGGCACTGAGGTAAGACCTCCCCCACACTAACTTACACAGAACATAATCACACCCACAGACTCTTTCCCTACCAATCCCATGCATCTATCCCCACACTCCTACATGTGCCCTTGTCCGCTTAGCTGCGCTATCTCCCCAGGGCCTTTAACAGTGGTTACAGTAAAATCTGGTATTTTACATTAAAATGTATAACTTCGGTAATTTCCAACAGATTTACCCGAATGACCCTTCATTAGATTGCAGGGATCTGAATGTACAATCTCACGAAGTACCGCTCAGATCCCTGCAGAAATAGGCGAACGCCGTACAGAAAACCATTTTTAGTGAACCAGGTCTAGACATGGATAACTCATGAACGGTTTTAATTTACCGAAAGAGCGAGGTTCCCGAACGCTATGGAAGTCCAGCAGAAATCAAGTAGCCGATTTGAGTTCCAGGTGCTCGACGACCAAACACCGCTGAACTCTCATCGAACAAAGATGGCCGACACCACGTGTTCGGTACACGGACGGCGGCCACACACACAAAATCAATTAAACGCTTGCAACAATGTTGCAACTGGGCTACTGGGAGACACACGACTCCACTGGGGTGGTCTCCCATTCGGTAGTTAGGTTGTTTCCCGAACAGTATTGCAGATCACTGTTCGGGAAACAAATGCTGGAACCCCATAGACGAACCATAGTGAATACGGCCATTTTAATGTCCCGAACACAATTTGTGATAAGAAAGTCTTTTCAGCACAAATATTACAGCCATTCCATACACATACCAAGGACTAAAGTGGCGGTTCTGCCACACACAGCATTGCTTGGTTTGGTCTGGTGAATTCAAACTTCGCGCCCAAACCAAGCAACAGCCAATTCGTTGAAAGGCGCAAAACCAATTTGCACCAGTCAGTGCTCAGGGAGGAGAGGGGTTTCACGGCCCAATCAGGAGAGAGGGCTCGGAACCCATGTGCACCAATTGGCGCTTGGGGAGGAGAGGGGTTTTGCTGCCCAATCAGAAGAAAGGGCGCCAAACTCGATTGCACCAATCCGCTGAGAGGCGTGAAACCAATTCACGAAAACTAGCACTGAGGGAGGAGAGAGGGTTCGCCGCCCAATCAGGAGAAAGGATGCGAAACCCTGCTTGCAGCGACCAATCAGCGCTCCCTCGGGCCAGCCAACCAGGAGAATGGCGCGAACCATGTTTGAATGGGCGCTCTTTCTCCCATTGGTCGGCACAGACTTTCACACGGCCACCGGGGCCCTGTGGCCGTGAGACCGACTCACAGCCCCAGGGATTCCTTGCTCCCTAGGCTGGTATCCACCTGAGAGAGCGCTTTCCTGGGCAGCCACTGGCCTAGTCTCGTAGCTCCGAGGTAGGGGTGTAAGTAGTGATTATAGCTCCTTCGGGATCTGGTAGGAAGATTCGGGAGTCGAATGCACTCCCTGGTGGGCTTTCGGGGGTATTGGGTGTAATACAGATACTGGGTGTTATACAGAGACACTGGGTGTAATACAGAGACACTGGGTGTTATACAGAGACACTGGGTGTTATACAGAGATACTGGGTGTAATACAGAGATATTGGGTGTAATACAGAGACACTGGGTGTTATACAGAGACACTGGGTGTAATACAGAGACACTGGGTGTTATACAGAGATAATGTGTGTAATACAGAGACACTGGGTGTTATACAGAGACACTGGGTGTTATACAGAGACACTGAGTGTAATACAGAGACACTGGGTGTTATACAGAGACACTGGGTGTAATACAGAGACACTGGGTGTACAGAGACACTGGGTGTTATACAGAGACACTGGGTGTAATACAGAGACACTGGGTGTTATACAGAGACACTGGGTGTAATACAGAGACACTGGGTGTTATACAGAGACACTGGGTGTTATACAGAGATACTGAGTGTAATACAGAGACACTGGGTGTAATACAGAGATACTGGGTGTTATACAGAGACACTGGGTGTAATACAGAGACACTGGGTGTTATACAGAGATACTGGGTGTTATACAGAGACACTGGGTGTTATACAGAGATACTGGGTGTTATACAGAGACACTGGGTGTAATACAGAGACACTGGGTGTAATACAGAGATACTGGGTGTAATACAGAGACACTGGGTGTTATACAGAGATACTGAGTGTAATACAGAGACACTGGGTGTAATACAGAGACACTGGGTGTTATACAGAGATAATGTGTGTAATACAGAGACACTGGGTGTAATACAGAGACACTGGGTGTACAGAGACACTGGGTGTTATACAGAGACACTGGGTGTTATACAGAGATAATGTGTGTAATACAGAGACACTGGGTGTAATACAGAGACACTGGGTGTTATACAGAGACACTGAGTGTAATACAGAGACACTGGGTGTTATACAGAGACACTGGGTGTACAGAGACACTGGGTGTTATACAGAGACACTGGGTGTAATACAGAGACACTGGGTGTTATACAGAGACACTGAGTGTAATACAGAGACACTGGGTGTTATACAGAGACACTGGGTGTACAGAGACACTGGGTGTTATACAGAGACACTGGGTGTAATACAGAGACACTGGGTGTTATACAGAGATACTGAGTGTAATACAGAGACACTGGGTGTTATACAGAGATACTGAGTGTAATACAGAGACACTGGGTGTTATACAGAGATACTGGGTGTAATACAGAGACACTGGGTGTTATACAGAGACACTGAGTGTAATACAGAGACACTGGGTGTAATACAGAGACACTGGGTGTTATACAGAGATACTGGGTGTTATACAGAGACACTGGGTGTTATACAGAGACACTGGGTGTAATACAGAGATACTGGGTGTAATACAGAGATACTGGGTGTAATACAGAGACACTGGGTGTAATACAGAGATACTGGGTGTAATACAGAGATACTGAGTGTAATACAGAGACACTGGGTGTAATACAGAGACACTGGGTGTAATACAGAGACACTGAGTGTAATACAGAGACACTGGGTGTAATACAGAGATACTGGGTGTAATACAGAGACACTGGGTGTAATACAGAGATACTGGGTGTAATACAGAGACACTGGGTGTAATACAGAGATACTGGGTGTAATACAGAGACACTGGGTGTTATACAGAGACACTGAGTGTAATACAGAGACACTGGGTGTAATACAGAGATACTGGGTGTAATACAGAGACACTGGGTGTAATACAGAGACACTGAGTGTAATACAGAGACACTGGGTGTAATACAGAGACACTGAGTGTAATACAGAGACACTGGGTGTAATACAGAGACACTGAGTGTAATACAGAGACACTGGGTGTAATACAGAGACACTGAGTGTTATACAGAGACACTGAGTGTAATACAGAGACACTGGGTGTTATACAGAGACACTGGGTGTACAGAGACACTGGGTGTTATACAGAGACACTGGGTGTAATACAGAGACACTGGGTGTTATACAGAGACACTGAGTGTAATACAGAGACACTGGGTGTTATACAGAGACACTGGGTGTACAGAGACACTGGGTGTTATACAGAGACACTGGGTGTAATACAGAGACACTGGGTGTTATACAGAGATACTGAGTGTAATACAGAGACACTGGGTGTTATACAGAGATACTGAGTGTAATACAGAGACACTGGGTGTTATACAGAGATACTGGGTGTAATACAGAGACACTGGGTGTTATACAGAGACACTGAGTGTAATACAGAGACACTGGGTGTAATACAGAGACACTGGGTGTTATACAGAGATACTGGGTGTTATACAGAGACACTGGGTGTTATACAGAGACACTGGGTGTAATACAGAGATACTGGGTGTAATACAGAGACACTGGGTGTAATACAGAGATACTGGGTGTAATACAGAGATACTGGGTGTAATACAGAGACACTGGGTGTAATACAGAGACACTGGGTGTAATACAGAGACACTGAGTGTAATACAGAGACACTGGGTGTAATACAGAGACACTGGGTGTAATACAGAGACACTGGGTGTAATACAGAGATACTGGGTGTAATACAGAGACACTGGGTGTAATACAGAGATACTGGGTGTAATACAGAGACACTGGGTGTTATACAGAGACACTGAGTGTAATACAGAGACACTGGGTGTAATACAGAGATACTGGGTGTAATACAGAGACACTGGGTGTAATACAGAGACACTGAGTGTAATACAGAGACACTGGGTGTAATACAGAGACACTGAGTGTAATACAGAGACACTGGGTGTAATACAGAG
>OW240914.1:360506724-360543995 GCA_933207985.1 Pelobates cultripes
CACATCCCCAGATAGCCTGGATCTGAGTGCATATTATTGGCGAATAGCGCTCAGATCCCATACACACAGTTCAATCGCCATGGAGTCAAAGTCTATTACAGTTCTTCGGTATGCATTGACTCCATGGGAAGGCTATCTGGGTTAAGTCCATTCGTGTTGTTAAATCTCCCGAACGGCTGGTATTCGTATGCTTTTGTCGATTGAGAAGGGGAGGTCGACGGCTTCAGCGGTGTTCGGTTGAAAAAGTGTCCGTTTTCAGTTCCATGAAATAACCGTCGAACACCGCTGGTCTTTCGCGTGGTTAAAATGGCCGCCGCCTCGTGGTCGACATACGGACAACGACCACCCGGTATTCGGTTTTAATTGAGAAGTGTCTGTGGTTAACCACAACGTTCTAATTGGGATCAATAGGTTAACCAGCAGCACACTTCTCTTCTGGGCGGCCGTCTGTTCGGTAGTTCCGTTCGACAAAAACCGACGTTCCCTTAAACAAAGCATACGAATGGGGGAATTCATGCAAACGGCAAAACAGACGAACACAGTACTTTTAGTCCAGACAGATGGGTCTGTCACAGATCATATATTTAATTTTGTGATATTTTTTGTAGTTAGAGTTTAGTGAATGAACTGATCATTGTTCAGACAGTTCTGTTGGCGTGTTCTCTGCGATTTTTTTATTTTATTTTATTTTATTTTTTTTTATTTTTTTTATATGTTTCACACTATGTGTTATATGGTCTGCTGTCTGTTAGCATGTTCTCTGCGTGTTGTTATTTGATGGGCAGTGTGTTCTGTTTGTTAGCATGTTCTCTGCGTGTTATTTGATGGGCAGTGTGTTCTGTCTGTTAGCATGTTCTCTGCGTGTTGTTATTTGATGGGCAGTGTGTTCTGTCTGTAAGCTTGCCGTGTGAATGGTTTGTGATGCACTAGGCTGTCTGTTTCCTATGAATGATTAATGAAAGTTAAGGTACATCTCCAGGTGGTTCTGTGACATGCGTGCTCTCCGGGCTGGCTGTCATTCAGTACGCACATGCTGTTTATTCTGGTAACTGGATCCTGTTTTTATTCCTGTGTGTCGGCTATATTTTGTGAATAAGGTTAGCTGCAGTCTTTATTTACCCCATTCTCTCTGTTAAGAATGACACCTGCTTCTTCTCTGGGTTTTCTGTGCGTTTAATATCGGCTGGGTGAAATACACAGTTCAGCGAAGGGTTAATTTATGATATACTCATTGGCAAAAACAGAGAATATGATAATGTTATGTAGCAAACGGTGCGCATTAAAAGGTGTGGTTTAAAAAACAAACAAAAAAAAACTATTCATTCACATGTATGGACCGGGCCTTGCTTGTTCTACAGATACTTGGTATGTATGGACCGGTCCTTGCTTGTACTACAGATACTTAGTATGTATGGACCGGTCCTTGCTTGTACTACAGATACTTAGTATGTATGGACCGGTCCTTGCTTGTTCTACAGATACTTAGTATGTATGGACCGGTCCTTGCTTGTACTACAGATACTTAGTATGTATGGACCGGTCCTTGCTTGTACTACAGATACTTAGTATGTATGGACCGGTCCTTGCTTGTACTACAGATACTTGGTATGTATGGACCGGTCCTTGCTTGTACTACAGATACTTGGTATGTATGGACCGGTCCTTGCTTGTACTACAGATACTTGGTATGTATGGACCGGGCCTTGCTTGTACTACAGATACTTGGTATGTATGGACCAGGCCTTGCTTGTTCTACAGATACTTGGTATGTATGGACCAGGCCTTGCTTGTACTACAGATACTTGGTATGTATGGACCGGTCCTTGCTTGTACTACAGATACTTGGTATGCATGGACTGGGCCTTGCGTTTATTGGTTGTGTTCCAAAACCCTGTGGGTGGTTGGTGTGTGTGTGTGTGTGTGTGTGTGTGTGTGTGTGTATATAAGAACAATAAACCCACAGCTCTGTCTGTTCACTGCTTGACCCTCAACACGGAGCTTTGTCTTGTTCTTGGGGGGATTTACTGTATGCTGTTAGAGACTGATTGCCAGGAGTGTAAGCCGATTGGATGCTTTTCCTGTTCAGCTGCTAGCAGCTATTCGTGAGGTTCCAGTTCGGGAATTTGGAGTGCTACTTGGTGTCCTGTTCGGGAGTTTGGTGTTCTGCAGTAGCTGTGCCTGTGTCTCTGGAAGGGGAAGATTTTCTAAACGGCGGTTTAACCCTTTTATGCTGAGGGTGCCGTTACACTTGGTATGCATGAACTGGGCCTTGCTTGTACTACAGATACTTGGTGTGCATGGACCGGGCCTTGCTTATACTACAGATACTTGGTGTGCATGGACCGGGCCTTGCTTGTACTACAGATACTTGGTGTGCATGGACCGGGCCTTGCTTGTACTGTGATACACACTGCACGTCACCGTGACTTGTATTACCGTGGAGCGCTGTGATACACACTGCACGTCACCGTGACTTGTATTACCGTGGAGCGCTGTGATACACACTGCACGTCACCGTGACTTGTATTACCGTGGAGCGCTGTGATACACACTGCACGTCACCGTGACTTGTATTACCGTGGAGCGCTGTGATACACACTGCACGTCACCGTGACTTGTATTACCGTGGAGCGCTGTGATACACACTGCACGTCACCGTGACTTGTATTACCGTGGAGCGCTGTGATACACACTGCACGTCACCGTGACTTGTATTACCGTGGAGCGCTGTGATACACACTGCACGTCACCGTGACTTGTATTACCGTGGAGCGCTGTGATACACACTGCACGTCACCGTGACTTGTATTACCGTGGAGCGCTGTGATACACACTGCACGTCACCGTGACTTGTATTACCGTGGAGCGCTGTGATACACACTGCACGTCACCGTGACTTGTATTACCGTGGAGCGCTGTGATACACACTGTGTAGCGGAGAGCTGATCTTCCACAGCCTATTTCCGCTGGTAATCCTAGAATGGCTCAGTAACAAGTAGTAAATCTGAGTAGCAAGCACAATCAGCAATATAATCCACGAATATCCCATCACCTTTCCCAATAACTGGGCGACACACAGTATCAGGAGCAGAACTGATCTTTTATTCCACATACCCTGCTTTTATGCAATTCTCCCCTACAAGGGAGACACCCACAATAATTATTACAGTAACCAATCACATAGACGTTACCTCCTACACATCTCCTCCCCTCAGCTTAACAGATAACACAATTAAAATGTACACATTTTTCCCCAGTTCTTAGATGTACCCCCAAATCTACTAGGTACACCCCTAAATATGTTATCCCCTGATCTGGGTGAGCAACATATTAAAAAATCACCCAGATCGGACCAGGGGTTCGGGAGTTATGTGGAAGTAAACTTTTGACTGACCGCACAGGCAGCAGTAGCTGAAATTCGTTCCATACAGTTTGGCCTGGTGGTCAGCCTCCTTTTGTGCATTAAAAGTCCCGAAAATATATGCCATCTAGGGCTGGGCTGGCATTCGGATCAATCCCCTTGTTCGTGGGTTTCAGTTGGTAGTTTCTGGAGCCCTGGAGGTCTTAGCGGTGTTCGCGTAGTCGAGTTTCCAATTTGAGTTCCAGACACTCGACGACCAAACACCGCCGAAATGGCGGCCACCCCAGGACTTAAACAATGCGTTCATACTTTTTCAAATGGGAGTGCAATGAAACAAACAGGGAGCTCAATTACAGCCACGCTTCACATTAGGGTGATCTGGTTGTTTGGTACTTTGGTTCGGATGGAGAATGAAGAAGTTCAATTAAGTTTTATGACTTTTTACCAAACAACCAGACAAATGATTTAACTGTATAACAAATCCAAACGAAAATCTTTAGCAATAAATCCACACGAAAGTTTCTGGGGTCACCTAACAAATAAACAGGGAATATGCTGGACAGCCAGAGGGTCTCTGTAGCGGAACGCTGGTCTCTCACAGACTATTTCCGCTGGTAGTCTAGGTATGGCTCAGGAACAAGCAATAATCCCAGGCACAGTACCCACAGTAATAGAATAATCCAGCAGCGTAACAAGCACAATCCGCAGTAAAATCCAATAATATCCCATCACCTTTTCCAATAACTGGGAGCAGAACTGAACTGAGTTTTAATCACACAACCCCTGCTTTTATGCAATGCTCCCGTGCAAGCGAGCCACCTACAATAATTAGTACAGTAACCAATAATATTACAGTAACCATCCACAATTCTCCTCCCCTCAGATAAGCATTTAACAAGTACACACTTTTACCAGAGTTTTAGATGTATCCCAAATACCTAGGGTACACCCTTAGGTATATCCCCTGATAGCCCTGATCTAGGTGAATGACATTCAAAAATCACCCAGATCGGACAAGGGGTTTGGGAGTTATGGAGATTTTAAAGTTTTGACCGACCGCACAGACAACAGTAGCAGAAAATAGCTCCGTACGTCTTTGACCTTGCGGTCGGTCTTTTTTTTTTCTTCATGTTTTAAAAGTCCCGAAATACATGCCATCCAGGGTTGATCTTGTATTCGCATAAATCCCTTAGTGTGAGATTCTTTCTACCGAACGACGGGCCGTTCGGTTGTTTTAGCACTAATCTATGGGAGTCTGGAGGTCTCAGCTCGACTGAGTTTCCGCTTTTAGTTCCAGACACTCGACGGCAAAACACCGCTGTTCGGGAGTTTAAGATGGCCGCCGCCACGTGTCAAACTCCCAAAATGGCGGCCACCCAGGGTCTTAAAGTGTTCGTGAGTTTCCCACAAGAGGCAATAAAAATGAATTGGGAGGTTAATTGAAGTCACACTTATGCATCAAGGTGGTCCGGTGTTCGGTAGTTTGTGTTCGTATGGTGAATTAAGTATTTCAGTACAGTTAATGGGAACAATTAGACAAACATTTTAATTCACACGCAAGTCTATGGGGAAAACAATGAGTGGGGAATATACTGGACAGCCAGGTGAATTTTGCTACACTGGCTTGCCCACAAGCCGGCATACACAGTCTGATCCAGCACTGATCAGCTTTGGGATGTCCGTGGATGCTCACGGATCATTTTTCCAGGTCAGTTTGTCGAGACAACCCATCGGCATTCCCTTTCTGTTTTCCCGGGCGATACTGGATATTAAAGTCAAAGGGCTGCAATGCCAAACTCCAGCGCAGCAGCCGGGCATTGTCCCCTGCTACCCGGTCTAGCCAGACCAACGGGTTGTGATCCGTGAGCAGCGTAAATGGCTGTCCATACAAGTAGGGCTGTAACTTCTTCAGGCATTCCTTCTCGATGGTGTCGTAGCTCACTTCTCTCGGTAACAATTTTCAGCTGATGTACGCCATGGGATTTCTCCGCCATCGGCCCCGACTTGGCTCGGTACTGCTCCCAATCCACACATAGAAGCGTCTGTGTGGACAAGAAAGCGTTTAGTTGGATCGGGAGCAGCCAGGACAGGGGCATTTACAAGTGCATTTTTTAACTGTTGGAATGCCTGTTCACACTCCGGGGTCCAGGTTACCTGACTGGGGAGGTTCTTACGGGTAAGGTCGGTAAGGGGTTTGGCCAGGGCACTATAATTGGGAACAAACTCCAGAAAATACCCTGCTGTCCCTAAAAAGGCTAACACCTGAGTCTTGGTCCTGGGGGTTGGACACTGAGCTACGGCCTCTACCTTTTGCTGGTTCTGGCTTCTGCTTTCCACATCCTACACGGTGACCGAGGTACTGGACCTCAGCCATCCCTATACTACACTGAGCCGGTTTTAACGTTAACCCTGCCTCCCAGATCCTGTTTGGAACCACTCCTATATGGGCCAGGTGTGAAGAATCACCCTCCACTCATTCGGTTCTCTCCCTCCCTGCTACTGTATTAGTTGGATTTATTACATTATTACTAGTTCATTTGTTACTTTCTTTTTGTTAAATTCCCTTGTTCGGTAAAATAGCCAGTTTACCGAACGAAGACCATCCCTTAGAACTCTGAGTAACTTCACGAAAACCGCAAGTTATTTGACTGCTCTGAGGCCATCTTAAACTCCCGAATGGCCGGCCTGCGGGACTTAGGCGCAGAGTGCCTGGAACTATTTTCGGCATGGCTCTCCAACAATCCCCTGTCCTCCGTGGAAGTCCCGTCTGACCCATTTCCACGAACTGTACACGAATGGTGTTCAGGAGTTTCAATCTCCCGATCGATGGGAGCACTCTCATGTAATCTGCTACATTACATCTATGGGGGTTTTCGTGCAATTTTCATCCAAACGGGCTCGCGCCACTGATTTCATGGAACTCTGAATCGGCTACAACCTCGTGGTGAGCCGGTCAAACTTCCACACGGTATAACTCCATAACTACCGAATGGATTCACACGAAATTTGAATGTGTTGCTCACATCGCCCTCAGCTTACCCAGGTTTTTATATAGATATGTTATGCATAAAGTATGTTTCTAATAATTGTGAAAATTTTAACTTTTCTGGCCACTAGATAATTGAGTTTAAGTTGCTCAAACCCAATTATCTAGCCTGGCCCAGAGGAGGAGTTGTCTTGTTCCAGCATTAAACTTTTGTGGCGGAACCTGCCTTGCCACTGGGCATTGGAGAAGACTGATTGCCAGCCTCCTGCCATGTGACTATGGCCCCTGGGATGTATTGTTTGCTACCTGGATTTCGCTATGGAGCTTGTCTAGTGCCTTCTGTTGGTAGCAACAGCAATATACACTACCTGAATAGCAAGACTGGTTCATTTGCATATTGCTAATTCTGCAGGCATGTGAGATATTTTCTGTTAATTATTGTCTCCCCCACCTTTTTAAAAATAAACCATTGTGTTATAATAAGTCACTGTATGTTGCCTGCTATGATTTGACTGTTTGTAATTTTATTGAGTTTTCACAGCAATGTTAATGTAATGACCATATGGGCTCCCTCAATTTGGAGTGCTGTCTCTTATTGGGGCAATCTGCTACAAGGGATTGCTACGCTCTGCATATTCCCTTGCTTTAATCACTCCTAAGCTCTTGTAAGAGCTTGTTCATGCTTCACTTTGAAGGAAGAGAGGTTTGGCCTGCGGTGATTGTGGTGTCAGCTAGAGTGCTTGGAGTCCTCAGGAAGTGCTAGGAGCATCCTTCAATGGAGGTACCCAGTCGGGGTGCCAGGTGGTCCATTACAGCTTTGGCTCATGTGTGGATTATTCGGCGATACCAACGATTTATTACTCTGTGGATTACTTGGCGATTTTATTTTATGGGAAGAAGGGAATGCTTGACGGAATAAAGGATTGTACCGTCACACCAGGTATTGCTGAAGATGGCAATGTCATCGAGATATGCCCAAGTGTAGTCCTGGAACCCATCTAGAAGCCAGTCCACCATCCTCTGGAAGGTCGCCGAGGCGGTTTTCATCCCAAACGGCATTACCTTAAATTGGTATAAGCCGAATGGGGTGACGAATACCGACTTGGGGATGGTGTCCGGGGCTAGGGGGATCTGCCAATACCCCTTACACAGATCAATGGTAGTGAGGTATTGGCCCCTAGCCATCCGATCTAGCAGTTCGTCTATCCGGGGCATTGGATAGGCATCCAATACTGTTTTCTCATTTAGTCGCCGGTAGTCCACACAGAAATGGGTTGTACCATCCCGTTTAGGTATGAGGACTACCGGGTAGGCCAAGGGTCTGTCTGAGGGTTCAATCACCCCCAATTGGAGCATCTCCTGGATCTCTTTGCGCATGTTGTCCCGGACCGCCTCAGGTATACAGTAGGGAGTCTGGTGCAGTGGGGGCTGCCCTGGGGTCTCTACGCGATGAGTGGCCAGAGGAGTGTAGCCAGGTATATTGGAGAAGGTGTCCTGCTTCTCCCTCCGCAACTGCAGTATCTCGCTACGCTCCTGTGGGCTCAGCCGCTCCCCCAGCTGGACTTCGTCTATGTCCTTAGACAACTTTCCATCCCCCAGCAAGTCTGGGAGGGGAAAGTTGTCAAACTCTTCAGAGGTAAGCGCACAAATGGCAGTCACCTCTTCAGAGCGCTCCAGGTAGGCCTTGATCATGCGTCGCCCCCCCTGAGCTGGTACACGGGCCAATTATATAAGTGGTGTCACATCGCTGTTCCAGCACTCTATAAGGACACTGCCAGGCGGCCTGTAGTTTGTCATCTCGGGCAGGTTTTAAAATGTAAAACTTTCTGCCCAACCTGGAAGCTAGGGTCCTTGGCACTCCGGTCATACCAGATGCGCTAATGTGTCTGGGCCGCCTGAATGTTCTACCGGACCGCCCGGATTAGTTCCTCCAGTTGGTTCGAAACTCCAGCACATATGGTATGATGGGGGTACCATCAGTGTTGCGATCTCCCTTCCAGTGCTCCTTAACAAGGTCCAGGGGACCTCGTACTCGTCTCCTGTACAACAGTTCAAATGGGGAGAATCCCATGGATTCCTGCGGCACCTCCCGAACCGCTCCCAGTCCCGATGAGTTTCAGCGAAGGTTCGGAGCATCTGTTTCAATGTCCCATTGAACCGTTCGCAGAGCCAATTGGTCTGGGGGTGGTATGGGGCACTAATTATAGGCCTGATGCCACATATCCTCCAGAGGTGCTGGGTGACCTCCGTGGTGAACTAAGTGCCCTGATCCGAGACAATCTCCCGGGGTAATCCTACCCGGTTGAAGATCCGCATGAGGGCCTCAGCTACCGTCTCTACGTGGATGTTGGTCAGTGCCACCGCTTCTAGGTATCTGGTAGCATAGTCTACTACTGTCAATATATAATTCTTGCCAGAGGGGCTAGCTCTTTTTAAGGGGCCCACTATGTTCACTGCTATCTGGCTGAACGGTTCTTTCACTATGGGCAAGGGATGTAGCTTGGCTTTCCTACAGTCCCCCTTTTTTCCCGCTCTCTGGCAGATGTCGCAAGTACTACAATACCTCCTGACACCGATACCGGGTGCAACTGACCCCTAGATGCCCGGATAGCGTAATATCATAAGCTATCCGTAGCAACTCTGCTCGGTACCGCTGCGGTACCAATAACTGGTGGCTGACAATCGGGTTTGACCTGTCTATCCTCTTTTCAGTCTCCCTGTATAAAAACTTACCCTCCGAGTAGTAACTGGGTGCGCCTCTCCAGTAACAGGTGTCTGAGGTTCGTAGGCCGAAGATAATTTCCCCAAGTCATTCCCCAACAAAACTTCTGCTGGTAGTTGTGGCATCAATCCCACCTCCAGATTTCCGTGCCCCGCTCCCCAATTCAGGTGTACCCGAGCCGTGGGCAGCCGGTACACGGCTCCCCCTGCTACCCTTGCGGCCACAGTCCTACTGGTTCTTGCTGCAGTGGGGACTACATGGCTTTTCACCAGGGTTATGGTGGCTCCTGAGTCGCGAAGCCCCTGCACGGCCTTTCCCTCCAGGTAGACCGTCTACCGGTGGTGTTGGCGGTTGTCTGCATCAGACTGCAGTGGGTCGGCTTCGTGTAACACTTCCCACTGTTCGGTGGTGGCAGGTACTACAGCGCCATAGAGTACGGTGGTCTCCAACTGGTAACAGTGGGCTGCTGCTCGGGGTGGTGGTGGTCCCGGTCGGATCCAGGTGGTTCGATCCCGAAGTTGTGGGCAGTCCTACTTGTAATGACCCCAGCGCTGACACTGGATTTTTTTTTACTATATAGTATTTTTATTGTTTTTTATTTGTATGATTTATGCATAGTAAAGTTTATATATTTTAACCCATTGGAGATCCTGAGAATTATTTGAAGGACCAGAAAGGAGTAATCCTGGTGGAGAAAGCTGGAATAAGCTTATTATTCAACCGCTATTGAAGCCAGAGCCAGCTCTATGTGGCTCTGTGTATGTGAGTGACCCAATACCTTTGAATTGATTATTCCTACTTTATATAACAGTATTATACTATGTATGTTTTTACTGTCTTTATTATAGGATAATCAGGAGGTGATTTACTCACTACAGTAAATATACAGTAAAGTATTGTACATGCTATTTGCACCCCACTATATTTTCTTTTTCCCAGCGCTGACACTGATGACTCTGGATGTAGATTGGCGGTCGGAACCGCTGTTGTGTCGCTGCAGGGTGAGGAAGCTGTCGTGGTGGTGCCGTTGGCCCTGAAGGGTATGTGGTAGTTACGGTGGGTCGTGCTACCGCCTTGCTGGGCACCGGTTTTTATTGTCTCCGGGCATCAAGATATTCATCTGCCCTCTGGGCTACTTCAGAGAGGGTTGTAGTATTGCGATCCCTCACCCATTCTTGTATTTCTGCTGCCAATCCGTCTTAAAATTGTTCCAGGAGTACCATTTGTAATAGATCCTCCATGGACTGTGCTTTATTGGCTTGTATCCATCCCAAGGCCGCTCGGTGCAGACGACAAGCCCATTCTGCATGAGAGTCATTTCCAGTCTTTTTGAGCTCCCGGAATCGCCTCCGGTATGCTTCGGGTGTCATGGCATATCTGGCCAGTATAATTTCCTTGACCCGGTGGTAGTCTCTTATTTCCTCGTCCGGTACTGTGCGCCTCTGCCGCTCTCCCCGTTAGCCGACCTGCTAAATGGAGACCCAATCCTCGGTATTGATCTTTATGTAGGGCACAAAGCCTCTCAAAGTCCTGGAGGAATGCGTCAATATCCTCCTCTGCCTCTACATAGGTTTTAAATGCGGTATCTTGGGTTTGTTCTCCTGTACCATGGTCACCCCCTGATTCCTCTCTGGAACTTGCTGGACCCTCCGTCTTAGTACAAATTCTTGCACCTCTGACATGGTTCTGGAGATGATCTCAGTGGGTGGGGTTTCTCCATAGAATGATAGCCTGAATTCTAGTTCCATCTGAAATTCAGACCGCTTCTGTTCCTCAGCTGAGTTGCTCTGTGTCACATATTCATCCGCTTATAGAAATGTGGTTAATGACATTTACTGTCCACACAGGAAAAGTTGTGCCGAGCAGCAACCTAATCCACAGAAGGGTTAATGCTGAGCAGCAATTATGCAAATGAAACCTGGTAACTGACTTTGGGGTCAAAGGCCGGTTACAGCCTATCAGAACTAAAGGAGGGTATTTAGGCCCAGTTCTCAGCCTGCTCAGTGCCCTGTCGTGGTTTCCCTTGTGGTTGTCTGAGAGCGCGTTCCTGTTTATAGTTTTCTACCTGGTTTTTGACTTTGGCTTTGTTTATTGGCTTCTCTATATTCTGGTATCCTGACTCCTGGCTTTCCTCATCGCTGTGTCCCTTTCTGTGTTCCCTGACCTCGGCTAGTATTTTTGACTATTCTTTGTACGTTAAATCCGGCCATTCTAAGGACCGGTAATACGTTACTTATGTCATCCGTGCTGTACCGTTCTATGTGCTGGATCAAACAGTAATCCTGACACTCTGTACCAGAGCCGAACCGCCCTCTGCTGTGTATTCGGCCATGACTTCCGCAACCAGAACTGCCTTAGTCTTATTACTGGCGGAGATACCCCTTGCTTCCAGAAGATCCTTTAAAGTGGATTGCTTTAATGTGGTGAAACCAATCTCCATCCATGATCCATTGGTGCTGTTGCCTTTCCTGGTACTTGTTCCTCTGAGAGTCTGGATGCCACCGCTGCCACCAATGTAGCGGAGAGCTGCTATAACACAGGCTAAATCCGCTGTAGATCCCAGTATGGCTTAGGAACAAGCAATAATCCCAGGCACAGTACACACAGTGAGAGAATAATCCAACATCTTTAGAAGCACAATCTTCAGGAAAATCCCGTCACCTTTCCCAAAACTGGGCGACACACAGTATCAGGAGCAGAACTGATCTTTTATTCCACATACCCTGCTTTTATGCAGTTCTCCCCTACAAGGGAGACACCCACAATAATTATTACAGTAACCAATCACATAGACGTTACCTCCTACACATCTCCTCCCCTCAGTTTAACAGAACTGAACTTTAATCACAACCCCTGCTTTTATGCAATGCTCCCGTGCAAGGGAGACACCCACAATAATTAGTACAGTAACCAATAATATTACAGTAACCATCCACAATTCTCCTCCCCTCAGATAAGCATTTAACAAGTACACACTTTTCCCCCAGTTTTAGATGTAACCTGTAGCGGAGAGGCAGTATAATCCACAATATCTCCGCTGATAGACAGGAGCAGCATATAATAATCCAGGTATAACAAGTACAGCATACAATAATCCCGGTAGCGTTATAAGAATCCTTCCCTCCCAAGAACTAGACGACACATAGGCTGGGAGTCAACTGAGGTTTTATTTTCAGGTCACTGTATTTATGGGATTCCCCATGCAAGGGGTTTCCCTACTGACATTCCAGGGGTGGTACAGTAGGGGACTACATGGGGAACTGAACAACACATACATTTCTCCCACCATGCACTGCTGCACGAGAGGGATACTCCCACTGGAATATACCGTTAAGTGGGTTATCCCTCCGTACAGCAGAACTGTGTTTTTTATTTATTTTTATTTTTTTTACATAAAAATCTATAACGTTAACATTATTCATGCTATTATACCGAATGACCGTTCGGCAGATAGCTGGGGTCTGAGTGAATAATTCGTGAAAGTACCGCTCAGATCCCAGCTCAGATTGCTGTGGAGCTCTGTGATATTCATACACACTGTATATTACTGTGAGGTTTATTGCTGTGGAGCTCATTGATACACTCATACACACTGTATATCAGGGCTTGCCAAATTTGTTTGGAATCGAAGAGCCAGCCAAGTTAGGAACCAGTTTTTTTTTTTTTTTTTAAAGGGACACTATAGTCACCAGAACCACTATAGCTTAATGTAGTGGTTATGGTGCCTATAGCCTGCCCCTGTAGCCTTTTCAATGTAAATGCTGTATTTTCAGAGAAAAGGCAGTGTTTACATTTCTGCCTACTAAGACCTCTAGAGGTTGTCACTCAGACGGCCACTAGAGAGTCCTGTGTCAGTGCTCTGCATGGACGCGCTGGATGTTACCTAAAGAGAACATGTGTAAAAACCATGTAGGCGATCGTCCCCCTTTCCAGAGATGCAGGCACAGCTACTGTAGAACACCAAACTCCCAAACCGCCAATAAGGGAATGCTCCAAACTCCCGAACGGCATCCAATATAGCACTCCAAACACACAAACTGGAACCATACAAATCGCTGCTAGCAGACGAATAGGAAAAGCACCCAAGCGGCTTACACTTCTAGCAATCAGTCTCTATCAGCATTCAGTAAATCCCCCCCAAAGACGAGACAAGGCTCCGTGTTGAAGGTCAAGCAGTGGTCTGTTTAATGAGGGCTACCTGCCCAGTATTTATACAGGTCTCCCACCTGGTGGACACTCTCCTAGGGGACCAAATGGGAGTCTGTGACAAAAGACAGACAAGTAGACAAATAGGACACACAGTCACATTATATTCCCGCAATGCATCCTGGCTTCCTCCCCTCTGCCTTGGAGATAGAGAAGTAATTCAATTGTCTCCCAAGACAAAGGCAAATCGCCATTATGCACGTGGGGATACTAAAACATGAATTACTATTAAAATACACCATGTAAGACACCTTACATTAAAACTGCGTATTTAACATATCCCCAGATAGTTCAGGTCTGAGCGCACATTATTAAGCGAATGGCGCTCAGACCACACGAATACAGTGTAATCGCCATGGAGCCAAAGTCTTTACAAAGTTAGTTCTCATACGAATGAGCTCCATGGGATATAATACAGTCAGGTAAAACTACCGAACACTGGGCCGTTCGTGCACTTTCACCGAACAAGAAGGGAGGTCGGCGGCTTCAGCGTGTAAAAGTGGGGTAAAACTGTGTCCGATTTCAGTTCCATGAATTAAGCGTCGAACACCGCTGTGCATTCACATGTTTAAAATGGCCGCGACCTCGTGTTCGTTATACGAATGGCAGCCACCCAGCATTCGTCAATTAAGCTGCGGTTAACCGCAGCTTCAGGGAGGCTAATTGCCGGCACACTCCAGCTCCCAGGTGGTCCAGTCATTCGTGCGGTTGTTCGGTAGATTGAATCTACCGAACACCAGGCAGAAAAGAACGAATAAATCTTTTCTGCAGGTAAAAAAGATGTCTTTTAACATGGGGCCATAGTCCAAAGGCAGCAGGCGAGCAACTAGGCTTCTCCAATGCAGGCTTCCTATGGTAAAGCACTGGCTTAGCTGAGATCATAAAGATTGATGAACTCGGCAATGGAGGCGGGACAAGCCCTGGCGAAACCAGCACGGTGTGGGAAAAAAAGATGAGTAAAAACACCAATCATGATCGCAGATACCTAAACACACACACACACACACACACACACTGTAGCAGAACCCCTTTGGCTGTCCATTTATTTCCTTTTATTGTTGGCACTGCAGAGTTTTCCCTGTGCCTGGATTATACAGAATTACAGACTACTATATGTCGCCACATTTTGTTCGGTAGATATACCAGCTTGCATGGGAACTACTATATTCACCATATGAACAAAGTACCGAACAACAGGACCACCCTGGTGGGAAGAATAGATGTAATTTACCTCCCTGATCGCTGGTTGCATTCCCTTGAACGCACGAACACTCTGCTATATTCCATGGGTGGCCGCCATTTCGGCAGCCGCACACGTGGCGGCGGCTGTCCTAAACCCGCGAACAGCTGTGTTTGGTCGTCAAGTGTCTGGAACTCAAAACGGAGAACACCGCTAAGACCTCCAGGGCTGCAGAAAGTAACAAGGGAAACGCAAGAACGGCCCGTCGTTCGGTAGGATGAATCCCACGAACTAGGGGATTCATCTGGTTGGCATCTTCACTATAGATGGTATAGCCTTTCGGGACTTTTGAGGCACGAACGGAGACCGACCGCAGGGCCAAATCTCATGGAACTATTTTTGGCTACTTTACCCATGTGGTCGTCAAATCTTTACCTTCCCATAACTCCCGTACCCCTGGTTTGATCTGGGTGATTTTTGGATATGTTCCTCACCGAGATCAGGGCTACCGGGGGTACCGTATTTAAAGGTGGATCTCACATATTTGGGGTACGTCTAAAAAGTGGGGAAAAGTATGTACTGTATAATTAACTGTTAATCTAAGGGGAGGAGATGTGTGGGAGGTAACGTGTATGGGATTGGTTACTGTACTAATTGTGGTGAATCCCTCCCTTGCATGGGAGAATCTCATAAAAGCAGGAATGTTGCCAGTAAAGCTCAGTTCTACTCCTGATACTGTGTGTCGTCCAGTGATTGGGAAGGGTGATGGGATACTTTTTGATTTTATTGCTGATTTGTGCTGGATACTCTCTTGGATTTATTACGTGTTCCTGCATTCTTTTAATATATGAGTGGAGTTAAGCTGTGGGAAATCAGCTCTCCGCTACACACACTGACAGTGGTATGCATACATACATACACACACACACACACACACACACACTGACAGTGATGTGTGTGTGTGTATATAATATATATATACACACACACTGACAGTGGTATACACTGACCGTGGTATAGACACACACACACACACACACTGTAGCGGAGAGCTGGTATTTCACAGGTTATCTCCACTAAAGATCCCAGTGAGGCTCAGGAACAAGTAATAAAATACCATATAACCATAGTCACAGCAAGCAAGGTAATCCACGAATATCCCAATACAGATGGACGACACACAGCATCAGGAGCAGAACTGAACTTTTAATCACACAACTTCCTTTTAAAGGTTTCTCCCATGCAAGGGAGGGATTCACATTAAGGTGGGGGTGTGTGTGTGTGTTTATATACACCACTGTCAGTAGCGAATAGTGTAATGTTTACCTCCCACACATCTCCTCCCCTCAGTGTGACACATAATCCACTTATGCATACTGCAGTTTTACCCGATTTCTGGATGTACCCAAAAACAGTCAGATATAATTACATAAAGGGTACCTCCTGGTAGCCCTGATCTGGGTGACCAACATATTCAAAATTCACCCAGATCGGACCAGGCGTTCAGGAGTTAAATGGAAGAGGCAATTTGACCGACCGCACACGAGGTATTATCCGAAAAAGGCTCCATGTGTTTTGGCCTTGCGGTCGGTCTCTGTTCGGGAGATAAAACATATAGAATTAACCTTGTTTGGTACTGTGAAGAATCACCCTCCATGTATTCGGTACTTTCTCTCCCTGCTAGTTAAGTGACTGTAAAGTATTCGTTGTTATTTCTGTGTTCGGGACATTTATTCGTTCTACCGAACAGAGACCACCCTGGGTAGCAATCAGAACTTGGAACACAGAGTAACCACACAAAACCGCAACTTAATTGAGTGCTCCTAGGTGGCCGCCATTCGGCATACGAACACGTGGCGAGAACAAAGGAATGGCGGCCATATTAAATCTCCCAAATGCGGCCAGCGGTACTTACTCGTGGATTGTCTGGAACTGTTTTCGGCATGGCAATCACACGAACGCCTGGTCTCCATGGAAGTCCCGTCTGACCTATTTCCACACATAGTATCAAACCGGCATTCGGGAGTTTTAATATACCGAACGAGGGGAGCACTCTCATGTAACCAGCTGCAACATATCTATGGTAGTTTTCATGTAATTCTGCACGAATGGAGACCGGTTCTTACTACTGAGTTCATGGAACTCTAAATCGGATACCACCACATGGCGAGCCGGTCAAACTTTCACACAATGCGACACGGAAACTACCGAATGGATTTTCGTGCAATGTGGATATGTGACTCCCAGTATCCTTAGCTATCTTCATATGTCATGTAGAAAGTATATTTCTAAAAATGTAGAATATTGTAATGTTTCTGGCCAGCAGATAATTGAGTTTAGTATGTTGCTGAAACTCAATTATCTAGCCTGGCCCACAGGAGGAGTCTGTTACTGTATAAATTGAATGCCTGTTGCTTCCAGTAAATCAGTCTTGTTCCAGCATTAAGCTTTGGCTCATGTGTGGATTATTTGGCGATACCAGCGATATTTTACCCTGTGGATTATTATTCTGCTATTGGGGGAAAAAAGGAATATTAGAGGGTGATACAGATTACTACCGTCACAGGTACCTTTAGTTCACCGAACGAGGGGCTGGTTTGCCCCTCCGTTCGAGGGTTATGGAGCTTTGGAGGTCTCAGCGGTGTTCGGGTGATTGAGTGTCCGATTTGAGTTCCAGACACTCGACGACCAAACCCTGCTGAGATTTTCTTGCGTAAGATGGCCGCCGCCATGCGGTTCATATGCCGAACGGCGGCCACCCAGATATGTATATAAAGTACCGATTGCATGGTCAATTAGCTTGCGGTTACAGAAGTGTGAAAGCCTAACGAGGTGCACACTTCTCTCTGAGGTAGTCTGATGGTTCGGTAGTTTTCATTCATATGGAACACTGACTGAAAACTACCGAACAATCAGACGAATGCTACATACAATACATCTATACAGGGGAATAATCACACGAAATACATTTTTTAAAGCAAACTTTGAGGACAGCCCCATGTCATCCGCTACACACACTGACAGTGGTCTGTGTTTGTGTATGTATGTGTGTATGTATATGTGTGTGTGTGTGTATATGTGTGTGTATATGTATATATATGTGTGTGTGTGTGTGTGTGTGTGTGTGTATATATATATATATGACAGTGGTGCGCATTTACTTTTTACATTTTTTTTATTTTAATCCACCCAGCCTCCCCTACCTTTGGGAGAGCTGAGTGGATTTCCCCTGGAGTCCAGTGGAGCTGCTCTCTCTTCCTGTGTGAGAGGGAGCAGTAATCTACCTGCAGCTCCTAGTGATGCCTGGGCTGGAATTATGTCAAATTCCAGCTCCTAGCATCATTAAACAGCGCGAGGGAGCAGAGAGGAGCGACTGGAAGATCACTGCTCCGTCGCAGGCTGCACCAGCCGACTGCCTTGATGCTCCACTAAGGCGGCCGGCTACAACGCTCACTGAGCTGGCCGCCAACATGCTCTCGCGGGTGGACAGCCAGCTCCATTATTTGCCCAACCGGTCTTCTTAGATAAAAAGCTGACAAATCCGCAGGCACCAGGGCAACATTTTTAGTCGCCATGGCGACCTGGCGCCTGGAATTTGTAGAGCCCTGCAGTGTATATTACTTTGAGGTTTATTGCTGTGGAGCTCTGTGATGCTCATGCATACTGTATTACTGTGAGTGTGGTGAAAGTGACCTCACCACTGGTTTTTGGAGGGGCCTGGGCATGGCACTCGCACGAACCCCGGTTTTTATGGAAGTCCCATACATAGTACTTCCCAATACGGTAGACGAATGGCGTTCAGGAGTTTCAATCAGACGAACAAGAGGAGCCTTCTACACTGTGGCGAAACTAACGTCTGGGCATTGGAGAAGCCTGTGTGCCCGCCTGCTGACTATGGCCCCTGGGAGATTTGGCCCATTAAATACAGTATCTGGGCATATTGTATTTTATTATGCCCTTTAAGAACCATCTGGGGACATACTGTGACTTTTGGGAACAATGCCCCTTTTAAGACGGTGTCCCCAGACTGTTAATATACTATGTTCTTGGCTTTCTCCCACTTGGTTCAGTAAATGGGGCTTACTGAACCAAGTACCACACATGCGGACCACCCAGAAGTGGAAGTGTGCAGGCAATTTACCTCCCAGGCTGGGAGCCTGCTGTAGGGAAATTGCCGAACGCTGGGTGGCCGTCATTCGACAAACGAACCCGCGGCGGCCATTTTTTAATTTTTTTTTTTTTTTATTCAATGCGGTCAGCGGTATGTGTAGCCAAATTCATGGAACTGCAATCGGCTACACAGTTCGGCGAACACCGCTGAGCCTTACCTTCTCCCACAATGATTTTGCAGCTGCAGAGACTAAGTCCCATTCGGCGTTTTTTCAAAAAGGGACCTCCAGCTAACTTTTTAACCCCTGGATGGAATTGGCTGAATTTTGGATATGTCTGTAATTCAAGTGTGCAGAGTTCGAATTTATGTTTGTGGCATGTATATTTGTGAAGTTATTAATATTTTGTAAAAACCGTATTTCTCTGCCTGTGATAATTATATTAACCATTGTGTTCAGTAATCATATCACAGGCAGAGGGGAGGATTTTGTGTGGGAGTGTCTGTGTGTATTGTACGGATTGATTGGTTGTATTTCAAAACCCTGTGGGCAGTACTATGTTTGTGGATTGTGAATAAAAGAGGCTGTATGTGCCAGTACAGTCAGTTCTACTTCACCCTCAATTTGGAGTGCCGTCTCATTATTGGGGGAATCTGCTACAAGGGATTGCTATGCTTGTCATACACCCTTGCTAAATCACTACTAAGCTCTTGTAAGAGCTTGTTCCTGCCTTGCCCTCTGGAGGAGTCTACGGTGGTTATGGTGTCTGCTGGAGTGCTTGGTGCCCTGAGGAAGCGCTAGGAGCATCCTTCAACGGAGGTACTCAGTCGGGGTGCCAGGTGATCCGTTACATACACGAATCAGCTTTACTCCATCTATGGCGGTTTTCGTATAAATCCATGCGAATGGAGACCGGCTCTTGCTACCAATTCCATGGAACTTTGTCGGATTCAACCTCGTGGCAGACCGGTCAAACTTCCACACGGTGCCGTTCGCAAACTACCCAACGGATTTGTCTGAATTTTTCTGAATTTTTTTTTTTTTGTGGGGTTTTTATGTCTGTTTATGGTATTTCTGGAAAATGTGAAATTGTAAAAATGTTCTGGCCAGCAGATAATGAGTTTAGTATGTTTCCAAAACTCAATTATCTCTCTGGCTCAGAGGACGAGTTTGATGCTGAATAAATTTAATGCCTTTGCCTGCCATTAAACCAGTCTTGTTCCAGCATTAAGCTTTGGCTCATGCGTGGATTATTATGCGACACCAGCGATATTTTACCCTGTGGATTATTGGCGATATTACTTTATGGTAATAAGGGAATGACAAACGGTAATACATATTCAGACCATCACAACCCTCAACATAGAGCCTCGTCTCGTGTGGGGGAAAAGGCTGCATCTACTCTGGGGATTGCTATATCATTATATTCCCCTGGGATTATAATCACTAAACTCTTTTAAGAGCTGTTCCTGTTACGCTCTGTTGGAGGAGAGGTTCACCCACTGGAAGTTGGATCCTGGTCTTGGATCCATGGTGGATGAAGGACGGCGATACCTCGGCGCAGCCGCATCGCTGTAGGGGTGGTCTGCGGTGCTTATGGTGTCTGGAGGAGTGCTTGGATTCCTTTGTGAGCACTAGGAGTATCTGTTGGTGGAGGTACCCAACCGGGTTATAGTGAGGTTTATTGCTGTGGAGCTCTGTCATCTTCATACACACTGTATATTGCTGTGGAGCTCTTTGATACGCTGATACACTTTGTGTATTATTGTGAGCTTTGGCGTGGAGCCTTACTGTATCACTTTTAAAGGAACACTAATCCAAAAAAAGTGTTTTTACTTTTAATTGGCTTTAGTCCTTTTTATAATTTTTAGATTTTATGCTTTTTTTTTTTTTTTTAAATTCCCTATTAAACAAGCTTGCTGCAGCGTTTGTTCTGTTACTGTGAAGTCATCAACCCTGGCAATCAGACGCTTCTCATACAGAAGCATTGTGTACGTGCAGTGCAATCTGCCAATTCAGTGTTTCTCTGAGAAGTCCTTCAAAATGAAAGTTCAGTCTTGTAGCTAGCTATCTGTCAGTCCTACTGCCAGTAGAGGGGTGGGTGAGGGTGTGTGTGGCAAAATTGAAACATTTATTTTTCCCTAAAAATTTTTACTTTTTTGTTTTCTATAAAAAAAAAAACACAACTTTATTAACTTTCAATGTTTGGGCTGTTTTTTCATACTAACGGCCCGTCTTTGGTTGTTTGAAAGTTGAGGCTGCTGCTCTGTGTCCATAACCTTCAGTTCAAGGTGCTGTGAGCAGGAGCAGACAGGTGTACTCCGGAGCTGGGCTTCAATCCTGGGCGACGTTTAGCTTGTTTTTATTCTGTATTTTTAGCATCGCTTGCTTTATAGGTTCCTTCAGTGGAGTTGGATCATAAACCCTTCGGTCCCTCCTCTGCCATGGTACAGTCATTAAACGTGCTTATCTCTGTCCATTGCCGCGGGGAGGGTGTTATTGGTGGATTATTATCTCGTTCCTGGAAGCTGCGTTCACCTGTTTTACCTTCACATTATCTGCTTGCTGCACAGAAACCTTCTCCGGAGTCTTGTGCTCTCAGTAGCCCAGGGTGAGTGCAAGACTGGGGGGGCACGCCGTCACACGCTTTCCCTCTAACTGGGGGCCTATGGTCACATGCTGCCACACTTACCGGGGGCAATCTTCCACACTTACTGGGGTCAAAGAGGCACGCTTGCCAGGGGTACTCTGCGCACTGTGTACATGCTGGCATGCTCGAGGCATGCAGTCACACGGACACACTTGCGGGGGGAGAGGGCATGCTGAGTATCCCTGTTAGGTGCGCACTCGGCCTCCTTTTGGGCACACTGCCCACACGCAGGGAATGGTGGCTGGGGAGGTTTAACTTCCAAACAGGGTCTTTGGGCCCCTAGTAGGCTCCTCCAGGAGCTCATGGCATAGGCACGTTTGCCACAGAGTCATCTACGGTTTACACTTCCTTTATTGCACATTCTGTTTAATTTAGAATTTCTTCTATCCTGCTCTGTTAATAGCTTGCTAGACCTTGCAGGAACCTATGTGTGTGATTCAAGTTCTATTTACAGAACAGAAGATAAAAAAAACTTTTAAAGTTAGTTACGTCTGAAAATGAAAACACTTTTTTTTTTTTTTTCATGCCTTGTCAGTCACACCCAGGGGAGGTGTGACTAGGGCTACAGAAACAAAGTGATTTAACTCCTAATGGGGACATAAGGGAATGGGGGGGAAAAAACGGAGATTGATAGAAACCATCTGTTAAAGGAGATCTGTAACTGGCTGGGAACATCAATGGATGTAGGTATGTTCAGTCCAGAGGATAATGCAGTCCCCGCACTTTAGATTAGGGGTCCAGGAAGAGACAAGGGTGGGCTTGTCAAGTCAGTGGTGCTATGGTCTATAATGGATTGCTTGTTGGGGCAGGAGCTCTGTGTGATTGAACAATGTATCATCGTCTCTGTGTCTGTCAGTGTAGATACATTTGTCATTGTTCCATGTGGTCCTTGGTATAAACCTGGAGGTAACGCAGGCCTGGGATCCTCTATATTGATTATTAATTAATTAATTGGCTTTCATCCGTTTTATTTGTGAAATCAATCTTTTCACACACAACTATTCACATTCGGATTATAACATAGATTTTGTGTGTTTATCTGTTTTAACTGTCTGGGATTTAGTAAATACCCCCCCCATATATGTACTTTATTTACACTGTCTGGGATTTAGTAAATACTCCCTGTATATGTGGCTGATTTAAACTGTCTGGGATTTAGCAGTACATACTCCCCCTGTATGTCTCGGGATTTCTACACTGTCTGGGATTTAGTAAATACCCCCCTGTATGTATTGATTTACACTGCTCCGGGGATTTAGTAAATACCTTCCCCATATGTATTTTCAGATTTACACTGTCTGGGACTAGTAAATACCTATAAGGTATTGGATTTACAATTGCTCCAGATTTAGTAAATACCCCTCTGGCTGTATGGCTGATTTACACTGTCTAGATTTAGTACCACCTCCCTCCCCCTGCAAGTATGTACTGATTCTTATACCTCGTCTGGGATTTCTAGTAAATACCCCTCGTATGTATTGATGTACCTGTCTGCATTTAGTAAAATACCCCCTGTATGTATTGATTTAAGCACCGGTTCTGGGGATTTAGTAAATAATTTCTATATGTATTACCTTTACACTGTCTGGGATTTAGTAAATAATTTCTATATGTACGATTTACACTGTCTGGGATTTAAAATACCCCTTCGTATGTATTGATTTACACCTGTCTGGGATTTAGTAAATACTCCCCTCTCTCTCGTATGTATTGGATTTCGCACTGTCTAGATTTAGTAAATACCCCCATGGCGTATTGATTTACACTGTTCAGAATGCGGTAGTAAATACCCTCCCCTGTAAAGCGTGTATTGATTTACACTGTTCGGGGATTTAGCAAATGTACCTCCCTGTATGTACATGATTTCACACCGTCTGGGATTTAGTAAAATACCTCCCTCCCTCGTATGTATTGATTTCAATTCGTCTGGGATTTAGTAAATACCCCTGTATGTATTGATTTACACCTGTTCGGGATTTAGTAAATACCCCCCCCCCCCTCTCTCTCTCGTATGTATTGATTTACACTGTCTGGGATTTGTGGACTGGTGGCCTTGTTTGGTTTTCAGTGGTTTCCACGGAGACGGTGGTAATATAACTAATGCTTTTTATACCAGCGTCTGTGATGGAGTGACCCCCAATGCGATGATGTAATAAAGTTAGAAAGTGGATTTATATTTTATTATTTAAACTTGCAGCTCACCCTCTGTCACTAGCGCAGCCTCTCACATTATTTGTAGATGTTTGTTGTTTCGTTAAAGAGCTTTTCATAAATCGCCCTGGACAAGCCTAGACTATTTGCTGACTTGCCAAACCAGGGGATCTGCAGGTCACAGTGAAGTCACTCACTCAGCATTCACAGCCTGTCATCAGACTAATAATGATTACATCTGAAACTGTGCTAATCTCTGGCAGGGAATTAGTTAATCTAGGCTCTAATATAGTGTTTCTTGCAGGGAATGGGTTAATCTAGGCTCTGTCAGATACAGTGTTGGTTTCTGGCAGGGAATGGGTTAACCTAAGCTCTTTCTGATACAGTGCTGATTTCTGGCAGGGAATGGGTTAATTTAGGCATTGAGAGTCTAATGCTTTAATTCTGTGTAGTGTAAGCATGATACTGAGAAGCACTGTCGTGTTGGGAGATGCGCAGCACACTGCCACGCTGGGAGATGAGTAGCGGAGTGTCGTGCTGGGAGATGAGTGGCGGAATGCTTTATAGTGGAAGAACCTCCTTTTTTAACGAGCTGTGTTGAATGTGACACCCAGTACAGGAGGCATTTGAAGGTTGGGTGTTATCACGAACGTCTACATGCTTTCTGTGTGTTAAGGAATTTGTAATGCGACTGGAATTGACGTGATAAAGATAAGTCTTTATTGTAGGAAAGGCTGCTGGAATGTATGTGTGAATTATCCTCTCACAGCTAAGATGCAGTTTAATTACACACCAACAACATTTCTGGCATTATTTCACCGCACCTTACACGAGGAGACTGTGCCCGCCATGATCTGCCGATTCCATTTAGGGTGTTGGTGATCATGTGACATCTGTAACTTTAATCCCACACAAACTGGCGTTAAACCCCACGCAAACTGGCATTAAATCTGTGACAGAACACCAAATCAATTGTTTTATTCCGCTCTACCCCAACAGCAAACCTTCTTTATTTGGTTTTCTCTACCCCCTGTTCGTTTCCCGAATAGAGATTCTTTTTCCCCCTTTTATATACCCCCAAGCCCAGACCACCCCGGGCTCTTTAACTTCAAAAGAAGTTGTTAACTTAAGTGCTCTCTCTGGGATGCCGCCATTCGGATGACCGAACACAAGTACTTTGTCGTCTAACACGTGGAACTGATTTCTGCTACTCCAATTCGTGAACCCTGGTGAACTTGTACCTTCCTCTGCTCCTCTCGCAGACAGGGGATGAGAGCGCTATTCGGATAAAAGACTCAATCAACCAAAGGTCTCGAAATTTGACCGGCCGCTGCCTTTCTCCCTTGAGCTGCTTTGGGCTACAATTACGTGGCCAGCCTGTCAGAACTTTACCCCGATGGTGATTCCCTTACACCGAACGGATCTGAGCGCTATTTGTAAACATGGTATAACGGACCGTTTTGCCCACAAGAGGTTAAAAAAACGTTTAAGCGATATTCCCCTTTCAGATGCACAGACAGCTACTGAAATCACCAATCTCCCGAACTGCAAACTACACGAATTCGCCAACTCCCGAACAGGAAACTCACGAATACTGGAAACAGCTGAACAGGAAAAACCATACGAAAGGTTTACACTCCTGGCAGTCAGCATACAATCCAATTCCCCCAATAACGAGACGACACTTCGTTTGAGGGTTAAGCAGAATATGCCAGAGCTGTGGGTTTATTGATCTTACACATTAGTACCACCGAGAGGGTTTTGGAACACAACCAATAAACACATACAATACACTCAGACACTCCCACACAAAATCCTCCCCTCTGCCTGTGATTCAATTACCTTACACAATGGGTAATGTAATTATAACAAGCAGAGAAATAGTTTTTCCACATTATTCATAACTTGAAAAGTATGCATCACATTCACATAAAACTTATCAGCATACTCCAAATACAAACATATGTCAAAATCATCCAAATTGGCCCATTGGTTCAAAAGATAGATCGAAGTCCTTTGTGACCAAAGGAAGCATGGCTTTTCTGCCCAAAACCACAGAGTCTTCTATCCTGGAGATAATTAGAAGTAATCCAATTATCTCCAAAGACAGAGGCAAAACTCTATTGAACACATGGCAGCAAAAGACAATAAAAAAAACATATATAACTGTGCAGCCATTGCACAAAAAAGGTACATTCAACATATCCCCAGATAGCTCAGGTCTGAGCGCACATTATCACTGAATGGCGCTCAGAGCACACACATACAGTTCAATTGCCATGGAGCCAAAGTCTTTCCCATAGTCTTTCATTATACGAATGGGCTCCATGGCATAGGTATCTGGGGTATCACTGCTCAAATAGGGCAAGCACCAAATGACCCGGCTTTCTTGTCTTTGCAGGGGAAAATCAAGCCTTTTAACATGGGGCCATAATCCAAAGGCAACAGGCGGGCAACCAGGCTTCTCCAGTGCATAGTGGTGAGGTTGGTTCCGCCACACATGGGCATTCTGATCCTGGCTATTCTTTGATTTAATACATGGGGGTTTGTGTGTAATTTAAATGTGGTTTAGGGGTGTTTTCCTGTAACTGAGAGACCATCGAGTTACCAGGCTTTGACTCCATTATCTCCCAGACACCGTGACACCTGGGAGGAGTTTGTTTTGTTCTGTATGCAAACACCATGCTGGGGGTCTGTGTATACATTTTGTCTTGCCTGGATAATCTAGTTCTACACCCAACATTCATTCTCGACTAATGTATGGGGAAAGCTATACCAGCTATAATTACTACTGCGTTTGGAAGGAGCTAAATCACACTGTGAAAGGGAATTCGTGGCGGCGATGGTCCGCCATGGAATCCAAGTCAAAAGCTACATTGAATCAATACATTACTATGAGGAATGGTCAGTGTCTGCATGCAGAGGGTGGAGACTCTGAATGGCAGTCACACTGTGCAGCACTGCCCCATGAAGCGCCTCTAGCAGCCGTCTGAGGAGTGGCCAGTGGAGGTGTTCCTAGGCTGTAACTCACCACAACAAATACATTAAGCTGTATACTATACATTAAGCGGACCCCTAGTGTTCTTTAACTTGCTGAAGTCTTTTATGTGTGTAGTGTCTCCCTTCCTCCACCACCCCTGTTTAGACAAAATGCAGATTATAATAAAAATTTACCCTTCTTTATATAAGTGAACTTGGTTACACCCCCCTGGCTGTCAATCAGACAGCCGGTCCTGCTACTTCATGGTTTGTTTAGCTCAGTGGAGATAAACTCAAGAGGCAGCATTTGCCCAGAGCACCTGCCTTGTAAAGACTTCTCATTGAGCTACATTGGGAAGTCTGTGATTGGACAGCCACAGAAAGTCTTGGCAGGGTTAGAAGGGGAGAGATTGCAAATGCTGCAGACAAGAGATCTGTAGCTTTTACAAGCGATCTTTATAAATGCAACTAATGGGAAAAAAAATGTATAATTAAATGCATGTATGTCTTCATTGGCAGTATATCTGCTAAAAAAAATTTTACATTTTTATTTTGGCAGTGGAGTGTCCTTGTAACGGATAGGCTGCAGTGATGATTGTGGGATCCCATTTAAACCTGGATCATTTTAGAATTACTGCTAAATATGTTAAACATTTGAATAAATACTGGAAATGCTGTCACATAGATTCTTTTTTTTTTTTTTTTTTATGTTTTCACTTTGATTTCGTAACAAACCGTGGTTATCATGTTTTGTATAGCATCTGAATGACGGTATCGATCCAATATTTACTTTAGCAAAGTAAAGGAAACTTTGGGAAACGCCTTAGTAAAACTGAGTTAAGAACTTTAACCTCCTCAGTACGATTCCTCCCTTGTTCTGACGTCTTGTATATTGCTGTTTCTAGATCATCACTGTGTTGTAATCTTTCCCACTTGTAGTTTATAGAATAAGTCATCTAGTGGACCCTGGCTCTGAATGACTAACTGTGTGTGTCTTCCAGAGAGATGACCTTTGAGGCTGTCCACCTATTAAACGGCCTACTTGGTTTTATCCCAAACTCTCGTCTTTTAGTCACATGTAGTTAGTGAATTTATTTCATTCCTACGATTAACTAGGAGATATTTGTGGTGTTTATTCATGTGCGCAGAGCACGTTTCTTAAATGAAATCTTGTTGTAAATTCTTGCTTGTGCATTTTTTAAACATCTGAATTAAGCTAGTCCTCGCCCCACTGCGCCATCGCAATGCTCCACAAGATACAAACAGAATGACACTGTTATTTCATCCTATTTTCATATATTTGATGCATTTATAATGATCCCAGAGACGAATTGGGCTGTTGGTAGAAAGCTGCTTGTTTTTGTCGTTAAGTGGTTTTCTTCACCTGGTCCTGCTTAGTACGATTCTTGTGTCTGAAAATTAGGGATGCACCGAAATGAAAATTTGGCCCGAAAATTATTTTTTGTTTTTCTATAGTTTTATTAAAATTTGACTTTTTTTTTTAATAAATTTAGTTAATCCAATATGAAAAACTTCACTTCTCTTTTAGTGGTCTCCCCCTCCCCCCCCCCCCGATGTTCCTCTCTCCTCCCTCTTTTTTTTGTGTTCTCCCCCCCTCTCCTGTCCCATAGTGTTTTTCTCCCTGCCCATAGTGTTCTCCCCCGGCCATAGTGTTTCTCCCTCTCCCCTGCCCCATAGTGTTCTCCCCCGCCCCATAGTGTTCTCCCTGCCCCATAGTGTTCTCTGCCCCATAGTGTTCTCCCCCGTCCCTATAGTGTTCTCCCCCGTCCCATATGCCCCATAGTGTTCTCCCGTCCATAGTGTTTGAGTAGTGTCCCTATAGTGTTCTCCCCTCTCCCCATAGTGCTCCCCCTATATAGTGTTCTCCCCCTGTCCCATAGTGTTCTCTCCCATAGTGCTCTTCCCTGTCCCATAGTGTTCTTTCTCCCCCCACCATCCTTAGTGCAGTATTCTTGACTTTTCATGTTATCATTACTATCTTTCATTGTCATATATAATCATCTAAATTGTTGATGCAAGCATGTCTGTTAAACTATGCACTACAAAAATTAAAAAATTAAAAAAAATTTTTTTTTACATTTTTAAATTTTTTTATTTTGCAAATATGACCTGTTTTCGGCCGAAATTTCTGTGCATCCCTACAGGAAATATTTCCTTTTTTTTTTTTTTTTACTGTAGTATATCAGCTCTGTGACAGGGACGCATTGGAGTGATTAAATGCACACAACGAGCCTTAGAAAAATGAACAGATTTTCATTGTAGGCGTATTGTATAATCAGTCATTTTAAATTCACCCACTTAACAAAGATAAATTGGCACATTTAATTACAAAATAGCTGCAGTATTATTCGCTTTAAAATGAGAATTTTATGTGTCTAGTTTTTGCTGATAAACACACTGAGAGAGATTTATCAATGTCTTCTGTTTTAAAAGCGATCTAAAGTACATAAAATTGTGCAATCTCCATGGAAACAAGAAAAAGCTGTAGGTGAGTTCCAGCGGTGAATCCTCCCTGTTACGGCTCTACCGAGCAAGAAAGGTCGTCGGTGGCGTCAGCGGTGTTCGTGCCAAAATGTGTCCGTTTTTAGTTCCATGGGTTAGGCGTCAAACACCGCTGTGCGTTCGTGTGTTTTAAAATGGCCGCGACCTCGTGTTCGGCATTCGAATGGCGGCCACCCAACTGCTGTATCAGTTACGAGGTGTCTGCGGTTAATCCTCAACGTTCGAATGGGGCCAAGAGGTTAATCAGCAGCACACTCCTCTACTGGGTGGCCGGCTGTTCAGTAGTTTTGTTCGGTCATAAATAGGGGAATGCCATAGTCCACAGGAACGAGAAAAACAAATTAAATAAGTGAACAAGCCATACGGTTGATTCAGTCTAGGACAGAGGGATCTGTCACACGGCTCCCCCCTTGTGGGACACTCCGTGAGACCCGGTTTGATCCTTTAACGGGTCAACTTGGGGATGTCCGGACTGAAGAGCTGAAGTCAATTCAGTCTGTCGTGAGAGCCCATCAGCATTCCCATTGTGTTTGCCGGGTCTGTAGGTGATGGTAAAATTGTAAGGTTGCAGGGCTAGGCTCCACCGTAATAACCTGCCGTTGTCCCCTGCAACCCGGTTAAGCCATACCAAGGGGTTGTGATCAGTGATCAGAGAAAGTTCCTGCCCATATAAGTAGGGGGTGAGTTTTTTTTTTTTTAAGGGCCCAGACAAGAGCCAAACATTCTTTTTCCACCGCCGCATAACTCCCTTCCGGTGGTAGTAATTTCCGGCTCAGGTATGCGACGGGGTGCTCTCCTCCATCCTTCCCGACCTGGCTTAGCACAGCCCCCAGTCCAAACATGGAAGCGTCTGTATGGACGAGAAAACTTAGTTAGGTACTGGGGCAGCCAAAACGGGGGCATTCATGAGGGCTTGCTTTAAGGCAGTAAACGCGGCTTCACAAGCTGGAGACCACACTCTTTTTGGTCAGGTCTGTCAGAGATTTGGCTATCGTACTATAGTCAGGCACAAAACGACGGTAACACCCTGCTGTGCCTAAAAAGGCTAGTACCAGGGTCTTGGTGCGGAATGTGGGCCAGTTTGCTAAGGCCTCCACCTTGGCTGGCTCGGGTCTTTGGCTTCCACACCCCACCCTGTGTCCCAAGTACTGTACCTCTGCCATGCCCAGATGGCACTTATCCAGCTTAAGGGTCAGGCCAGCGGCCCGAATCTTATCCAGAACTACCACAACGTGCGTTAGGTGCTCCTCCCAAGACCCACTGTAGACCGCAATGTCATCCAGGTAAGCACACGCAAAGTCCTGGAAGCCATCAAGGAGTCTATCCACCATGCGCTGGAAAGTAGCCGGGGCATTCTTCATTCCGAAAGGCATGACCTTGAACTGGTACAGACCAAACGGAGTGACGAATGCCGACTTGGTGATAGCATCCTTGGCCAGGGGAATCTGCCAATAACCTTTACATAGATCCATGGTAGTCAGATAGCGTCCCCTGGCTATGCGGTCTAATAGCTCGTCTACCCGGGGCATTGGGTAGGCATCAGTGGTGGTCTTCTCGTTAAAACGCCTGTAGTCCACACAGAACCGGGTGGTCTCATCCTTCTTAGGCACCAGGACTACAGGCGAAGCCCAAGGACTGTCAGAGAGCTCAATGACTCCTAGCTGGGTCATTTCCTGTATCTCCTTCTGCATTCCTTCTTGAACTGCTTCAGGGATACGGTAGGAAGGTTGTCGAAGGGGTGCCTGTCCAGGAGTCTCTACTTTATGGACAGCTAGGGTGGTATAACCTGGTTCCTGAGAAAAGGTCACCCTTTCTCCCATAACAGCCCTTTGGCCTGTTCCTTTTCTGAGGGCACCAGGACTACAGGCGAAACCCCAAGGACTGTCGGAGGGCTTAGTGACTCCTAGCTGGGTCATTTCCTGTATCTCCTTCCGCATTTCTTCTTGGACTGCTTCAGGGATACGGTAGGGAGGTTGTCGAAGGGGTGCCTGTCCAGGAGTCTCTACTTTATGGACTGCTAGGGTGGTAGCCCTTTGGCCTGTTCCTTTTCCGAGGGGCTTAACCTTTCCCCTAGCTGTACCAGGCTGGTCATGTCGGTCTGGGGGTCCCTCTCTAATAAGTCAGGGAGCGGCAAGTTCTCTGGATCGTCGGTAGCGGGGGCACATACAGCAGCAACGTCCTCCTGTCTCTCTTGATATTCTTTTAGCATGTTCACATGAAAGGACTGTTGGATCCTTTCATCCGCACAGCTGGCAAAAATATATATGTGGTGTCACACACCTGGGCCATGACTTTATACGGCCCCTGCCAAGATGCTTGCATCTTGTGTTTTACTGGCTTGAGTACTAGGACCTTTTGTCCTACCTGGAACACCCGATCATACCACCTCTTCTGTCTTCCTTGGGCCGCCTGGAGATTCTCTCTGACCATCAGAGACCGCTCCATGTGGTCCTGAAGCTCTAGAACGTATGGTACTAATGGGGGTCCCTTCTTGCTCTGTCTCTCCGTTCCCATGGCCCTCGGATGAGATCAAGGGGCCCGCGGACCCTTCTCCCATAGAGTAACTCGAAAGGAGAGAACCCCGTAGATTCCTGGGGCACCTCTCTGTATGCGAATAACAGGTGCGGCAGGAATCTCTCCCAGTCTCTGCAAGCGTCCGTGAAAGTCCTCAGCATTTGCTTGAGGGTCCCATTAAAACGTTCACAGAGCCCGTTAGTTTGGGGATGGTATGGTGTGCTAAGAAAGGGTTTAATATTACACACCTTCCACAACTGCTGGGTTAATACAGCGGTGAACTGGGTTCCTTGATCGGAGAGAATCTCCTTGGGGAATCCAACTCTAGAAAAGACCTTCACTAAAGCATCCGCCACTGTCTCTGCCTCAATGTTGGACAGGGCTACGACTTCTGGGTAATGGGTGGCATAGTCCACCACGGTAAGAATGTACTTCTTCCCGGAGGGACTAGCCCTAGCCAGTGGGCCCACAATGTCACCGGCTACACGAGAGAAGGGTTCCCCAATAATAGGCATGGACATTCTTTTCCTTTATTGCCTTAGGGTGGTCCCCCCTCTTCCCTATCCGTTGACATGTGTCACACCTGCTACAGTATTGTTGCACCGCCTGGTTGAAATTGGGCCAAAAGAAATTCTGGGTGATCCTGTAAGCGGTGCGACGGGACCCTAAGTGTTCCGCTAACGGTACATCATGCCCTATCCGTAGGATTTCTTGCCGGTATTTGGCGGGCACTACTAGCTGTCTTCTCTGTGAAGGGGTATTATTCCCTGAGGACGGTTTGGGAATCCTGTACAGTCTGTCCCCTACCCATTCAAAACGTTCCCCGTCTATCCCTTCCTCCTGTATTTCTGTAGCGTCGGGTCCTCCCGGGTCTCCCTCCCAAATGTCTAACGTACAAATGTCTGTAGTACATTGGCTGGCAAGTCTTTCATCACCCCAACATTGACATGTCCTGAACCAACCTCCCAATCCAAGTGAACCCGGGCAACAGGTAGGTGAAAGACAGTGCCTCCTGCTACCCGTACGGCAAGTGTCCCCGGTGTGCTGGCTTTCGGATACCAGATGTTTTTGTAGTAAGGTCATCGTGGCACCAGTGTCCCTCAACCCGCTAGCAACCTTCGCATTGATCTTAACGGTCTGGTGGTGTTGCTGTCGGTTGTCCCGGTTAGCAGCCTGTACGGGATCCGCCTCATGTAGAATACCCCAACACTCTTCTTCTTCCACGCAGTGGGCAGCCGGCGTTGTTCTCCGCTGGCCTTCTCCATGACTGGGACTGCCTGGATGAATTCAAAGGGCAATCCTGTCTCCGATGCCCCACTTGATTACAGCCGAAACACCTCAGCGGTTGTGAATAACTGGGCGTTGAACCTGGGTGTTTGGGAATGAGGAGCCGTCTGAGGGGATGATGCAGCCCGGTACGCCGGTGGTGGGGGTGTTGCCGCTAGGGTGTTTGTCAGCGGGTGGTGATCTATGCGGTTTGGCATTCTCGGGGCCTGGCCGTCTAGTTTACGAGCGTCGGTGTATTCGTCTGCCAGACGAGCTGCTCCTGCCATGGTGAGAGGTTTCCTATCTCGTACCCATTCTCTTATCCCTGGAGCCATTTTCTCGTAAAAGTGCTCCAGCAGGAAGAGTTGTAACACCTCCTCCTCCCCAGACACCGTTTGACATCCATTGAGTCGACTTGTGGTGGACTCGGCAAGCCCACTCCACGTGAGAGTCACCTGCTAGTTTACTAGTTTCTCTGAACCTCCTGCGGTACGCCTCTGTGGTAACGGCGTACCTGGCTAGTAATGCTTCCTTTACCAGTCCATAATCTGCAATGTCCTCGTCTGGTATGGCCCTGAATGCTTCACTGGCCCGCCCTGATTATTTCCCCGACAAAATAGCGACCCATTCATCCGTGGGTATTTGGTGCAGGGCACACTGCCTTTCAAAGTCGGTCAGGTACCCATCAATCTCCCCCTCCGCTTCACTAAAAATTTTAAAAGCGGCAAAAGGTACCTTTCTCTTCTCCGGTGCAATGGATATTTCAGCTGCTGCAGTACCTCTTTGCTGATTCGCCTCCATGGCTGCTATGACTCGTTCAATTATCTTTGCTGAGGGATTGGGGCCAAAATGTTGCCAGCCTTATGCGGACTGCCCGGTCAAAGCTTGCCTCCTTGTGTCCTGTCTGTGATGCTGGGTCTTTCGCTGTTATCCATTTCTACCAGGTCTGTAATAATGTCCCTTTTCTTCCTGTTACTTGCTGAGCGGCCACGGCTTTCCAGTAAATCCTTAAGGGTAGAGCGTTTCAGTTGTTCATACTGTAATTCCTTCCGTCTATGGCTCTGTAGCTGACCTCCTGGGCTGTAGGAACATACCGCCGCTTGCCACCAATTGTTACGGCTCCCCCGGTATGCGAGGGGTTACAGCTGTATGAGACATTCCCTTAACGGATGCAGAGACAGCCACTGAGTGTTACAAAGCACCAAACAGTAGCCGTACGGATGAGGTAGTTTTCCCAAGTAACCGAACAGATATACGAATACACTATTTCTCCCGAACAGCCACCATATGAATCAAATATCCCTCCAAACATCTGAACAGGCATACTCCATACGAATAATCCCCCCCAAAGACGAGACACAGCTCTGTATTGAGGGTCAGCAGGAATCTGTTTAATTAGGGCTACATGCCCGGCTTTTATGCAAGTCCCCCCCCACTGTTACAAGGACAATGTATTAAGCAATCACAGAAGACATAATAAGCCATTCCTCTTTTCTTGCCCAGAACCCTCTGCTCTGCCCGGGAAGATAATTGTGAATTAATTCAATTATCTCCCAGGACAGAGCCTAAACGCCATTTTGAGGGATAATAACAAAAATACTTAAAAATACATAAAATTACATAACTGTTGCATTTTACAAGATTTTATAGGCATTCCACAGGTCCCCAGATAGCTAGGAACTGAGCGCACCAAAGTACCGAATAGCGCTCAGATCCTATACACACAGTCCAATCGCTGTGGAGCCAAAGTGTTCACACAGTCAGTTTTCATTCAATGGGCTCCACGGGATACCTATCTGGGGTACGGTGTATTCCGTTTAAATCCACCTAATATAGGGTCATTCGTGTCAATCTACCGAACAAGAAGGGAGGTCGGCAGCTTCAGCGGTGTTCGTGCCAAAATGTGTCCGTTTTTAGTTCCATGAGTTAGGCGTCTAACACCGCTGTGCGTTCGTGTGTTTTTAAAATGGCCGCGACCTTGTGTTCGGCATTCGAATGGCGGCCACCCAACTGCTGTATCAATTACGAGGTGTCTGCGGTTAATCCTCAACGTTCGAATAGGGCCAAGAGGTTAATCAGCAGCACACTCCTCTACTGGGTGGCCGGCCGTTCGGTAGTTTTGTTCGGTCATAAACAGGGGAATGCCATAGAGTCCACAGGAACGAGAAAAACGAATTAAATAAGTGAACAAGCCATACGGTTGATTCAGTCTAGGACAGAGGGATCTGTCACACTCCCCTTTTCCAATTTTGCTCCACTTTTTGGAACAGAACACTTTGATAAATCTCCCATAGTGTGCTAAGGGACGAATGAAATACCTGGTCCATAGTGCAGCAGGATTTATTATTGTGTGCTACGGTATGAATGAAATCCCTGGTCCATAGTACAGTGGGATTTATTAGTAAGTGTGCTATGGGATGATTGAAATCCCTGGTCCAGAGTACTGCGGGATTTATTAGTAAGTTTGCTACGGGACGAATGAAATCCCTGCTCCATAGTGCAGCGGGATTTATTAGTAAGTGTGCTATGGGATGATTGAAACCCCTGGTCCATAGTACTGCGGGATTTATTAGTAAGTGTGTGCTATGGGACGAGTGAAATCCCTGGTCCATAGTACAGTGGGATTTATTAGGAAGTGTGCTATGGGATAAGTGAAATTCCTGGTCCAGAGTACTGCGGGATTTATTATTGTGTGCTACGGTATGAATGAAATCCCTGGTCCATAGTACTGCGGGATTTATTAGTAAGTGTGCTATGGGACGAGTGAAATCCCTGCTCCATAGTGCAGCGGGAATTATTAGTAAGTGTGCTATGGGATGATTGAAATCCCTGGTCCATAGTGCAGCGGGATTTATTAGTAAGTGTGCTATGGGACGAATGAAATCCCTGGTCCATAGTACTGCGGGATTTATTAGTAAGTGTGCTATGGGATGATTGAAATCCCTGGTCCATAGTACTGCGGGATTTATTAGTAAGTGTGCTATGGGACGAGTGAAATCCCTGGTCCATAGTACTGCAGGATTTATTAGTAACGCTTTGTGTACAGCCATGCGTAGCATACTGACCTCTCCCGTCGCTCAGTTAATATTCAACCCGCAGACATGTGTAAGTCACTAAATGGCAAAGTTCAAATTCCACAGAATATTATGTCAATGCTGTTAAAACATTAAAACATTTTTGCTTTATTCTCTGAACTGCGAATTTGTCACGGCTTGACAAGAGACCTGCACTTTTTATGGTAAAACCATTGTATCAGGGGGGGGAAATAAACGTTCGGTATTTTCTTAAAATGATACTGATACCGGAGAAACTGACGGAAGCAAAGCACAGAGGGATGGACACAGGTTTCTTCAGGAAGGAAGAGATTCTTTATTGGATCACCGATCGGGACTCAGAGGGACTAATGTCACCAAAAATACAGCAAGTTCTGAGCCCTGAACAATAGTGCAGGCTTCCTATATAGGCACATAACTCCTCCCATATTAAGCTCCACCCGCACATTCTCTTGACCAATCATTACAAATAAGAATTAACTTCCTGCTTGACCACATGGCTTGTCCAGCACAATGGAGGAGGGGAATACTACATCCTGTATTCTTGCACATGCTCCGTACACTACTGATCGTATCTTGCCTCGTGCAACCAACTGATCGATACGTCAGCATATGCACGTACACATGCCACGTGGTAATCTCGGCCTACTAAATTTATTTTTACCGAGATTCCACCACATTCCCCCCTTTGATGCCTCTTGATATTTTATAATTACTTGAGGCATCACTTAACCTTGGTTTGCATACACCACAAGTTACCTTTGAACCAGACCAGACTTATCCTATGATGTGAATCTTCAACACTCATCTTCCTGCATTGGTTCTCCCTGATCTAGAGCCTTATATTTATAAATTGCCATTATCTGTGCAGCAGCCTTCCTCTCTGCTATATTTTCTATCAGGCTTTGCATAGACCTAACTACTAAGGGTATAAGACACGGCAGGAGTAGACACAACATTAAAATCAGTAGGACTCCACCTACCACTGCCTTAAGCCCTCCAAACCACTCATACCAGCCACCAAACCAACTACTTGGATTGTACCCTTTCCATACCTGAGTAGGCACATGCGCTAGTTTAACCATATGGCTAGTAAGCTCAGCTATTGCTTGCCCTTCGTCATCTATTTGAAGACAGCAATTGCTCAGGTTAAACTTCCCACATACACCTCCCTCTACTGCCAAAAGATAATCCAAGGCTAATCTATTTTGGTAAACTGTTGTCCTCATCCTGGTATTATGCTTCGCTAGAAGATTGAGCGCTTGTGATGTCTCGTTAGTAATGATCTCAACCACCGCCTGTAACCTTATAATGCGGTTGAGCATATAAATAGGGGTTCTATAATCAAAGGTACCATCCTCTGCCCACGTGGCTGGCCCATAATAATCTATAATACGCTGGGGAGGCCATTCATTATCTTCCCAGGCACCTATCTCTATGGGTCCCCTCTTCTTCCTATGATTCACATCATACACTTTAACACCTAAAGTCTCACCTGTTTCAATAGGCAACAAGAAGAAGGATGGTTTTAACATACCCAACACACATGTCCCTTCCCAGTCCTGTGGTAA
>OW240914.1:360544384-360556981 GCA_933207985.1 Pelobates cultripes
GCTGGCAGGTTTGGGAAAGGAGGTGGGTGATCAAAGCTGGCAGGCTTGGGGAAGGAGGTGGGTGATCAAAGCTGGCAGGCTTGGGAAAGGAGGTGGGTGATCAAAGCTGGCAGGCTTGGGGAAGGAGGTGGGTGATCACAGCTGGCAGGCTTGGGGAAGGAGGTGGGTGATCACAGCTGGCAGGCTTGGGGAAGGAGGTGGGTGATCACAGCTGGCAGGCTTGGGGAAGGAGGTGGGTGTTCACAGCTGGCAGGCTTGGGGAAGGAGGTGGGTGATCAAAGCTGGCAGGCTTGGGGAAGGAGGTGGGTGATCACAGCTGGCAGGCTTGGGGAAGGAGGTGGGTGATCAATGCTTGCAGGCTTGGGGAAGGAGGTGGGTGATCACAGCTGGCAGGTTTGGGGAAGGAGGTGGGTGATCATTGTAGCTGATGGGTTTGGGAAGGAGGTGGGTGATCACAGCTGGCAGGCTTGGGAAAGGAGGTGGGTGATCAATGCTTGCAGGCTTGGGGAAGGAGGTGGGTGATCAAAGCTGGCAGGCTTGGGGAAGGAGGTGGGCTATCGGTGCAGCAGGAGATTGCTATGGGTGATGAGTTTGGGGAAGGGACTGGATACTTTGCTGTCAGTAGATGTGGAGGAGTTGAGAGCTTTAGTCCGGGAGCTATACAGGAAACCTTAGCTACACGTGGATGGTCTGGTGTATAACCTACATGGACAGAAAGTTGTATAATATAGCTATATAGGCAGGTTTAGAATATATCTAGGTGGATGATATAGCTGCATGTGGACAGATAGCTGGATAAGTGGTGGACCACCTGGCACCCCGACTGGGTACCACTGCTATTCACGCTTCCTAGTAGTCGCTGAGTACCATAAGCACCGCACCAGAAACAATAAGCACTGTAGCCACCACAGCTTGGCTGGGGTCTTGCCGTCCCTTCTTATCAAAAAAATAACCATTTATAAAACACCCTAAAATACATGAAAACCCCACATCCCCTGATAGCCCCGATCTGGGTGACCAACATATCCAAAAATTACCAAGATCGGTTCAGGGGTGGTGTTTTCCATGGAAGTCCCGTTTTTGAACGACCGCCCATGTGGCTTAAGCCCAAAATAGTTACATGAAATCAGTAATAGCGGTTGGCCAACTTGTTCACCTTATCCATGCAAACGAATCCACCAAATAGTGCCCCTCCAGGTTGTATAGAAAAGAACGCAGGTGATTATGGAAGTCCAGCGGTGTTCGGGAGTTTCAATGTCCGATTTTTAGTTCCATGAGCTTGACGCCCAAACACTGCTGCCTGCGTTCGCAGGAACTAGATGGCCGCCACCTCGTTGTCGTTGATATGAACTGAGGTGGAGATCGTTACATGGTGTCAATTGGGCTTAACAAGCACACAGGTGGTCCCTGGTTTGTGCAGTTGTAATTTCCCTAAGCCCTTCGGGAACTTAACAAGAACCAAGACTTTTATAAATTCTTTATTTTTTGTGCTAATATAACAGTACAAGTTTGCCTTGCCACAACAGCATTGGCATGCATAAGAATTACATATAATCGAGAATGGTGTGGCTTCCAGGAGACACATTTTTTTTGAAATGTTTGCAGGATGGGATGCATTGGTTATAGTCAGAAGTAAAACTAGAAGGCATGTGTTAGACTTAACATCTGACTGTGTTTGCAAAGACCTCTGTCCCATCTGCCCTATCTGCTCCAAGTGTCCTGTCTGTGGATAACAGGCACTGTGGCTGGGGAGTGGGACCGGTTGTTCCCACTCCTGTGAGCTTCCACTGTAGTTGGGAAAAGGGACCAGCTGTCTCCTCTCCCGGTATCAGTTGCTGCCGCTGGGGAGAGACCAGTAGTCTCATCTCCCAGTAAGGCGTGCTGCCGCTGGGGAGTAGGTCCGACTGTTCCCGCTCCCGATACTTCCAGCTGTGATTGGGGAGAGGGGCCGTGTGGCATCCACCCCGATAGGAAGGGGGGTTCCGCCGCCAGAGATGTTCTTTTCCCCCTAGTGGGAGGGATGCTGTAAGGCAGAGCAGGAACAGCTCTTACAAGAGCTAGTGATTAAGCACTCCGAGGAGAAGCGAGACAGCTGTTATAGCTTTCTCCCACAAACATGAGACGAGGCTCTATGCTATGGGACAACTGGTTTAATGGAGCCACACACACTGCCTTTTATGACAATCCCCATGCAAGGGGCACTCCCCCCTGGACCTGAGAGTAGACTACAGTACAAATATACATGGGTTTACATTGGCTCTCAGGTCCAGGACCCTCCAATACAAAATGAGACAATCCCTCCCCTGTGCCTGAGAGATAATTGGATCAGGAACTATGCTAACTTAGTTATCTCCAGGCAAAAAACCCCCCACACATTTCAACAGTACCCCGAAAGTACCCCTAATAATAATGGAAAGCCCACAAAAGTTATATACCCTGATAGGCTCGATCTGGGTGACCAACATATCCATGGAAGGTCCATGTGACTTAAACCCAAAATAGTTACATGAAATCACTGCTAGCGGTCGGTCAAGTTTGGTAACATAAAAACGAATAAAATACCAAACTAATTCATAATTGCAGTGTGTAGCTTGCTTACCTCATCCAATGCGAACGAATCCACCAAATAGTGCCCCTCCAGGTTGTATAGAAATGAGCACAGGCATTTATGGAAGTCCAATGATGCTCGGGAGTTTGTGTCCGATTTTAGTTCCATGAGCTTGACACCCAAACACCGCTGCCTGTGTTCGCGGGAACAAGATGGCCGCCACCTTGTGGTCGTTCATACGAACTGTGGCCACCCAGACGAACAATTGGAACACTGAAAAATCGTGGAAATTGTTACAAGGTGTCAGTTGGGCTAAACAAGCACATGGGTGGTTCCCGAATGGCATAGGGAAATTACACGAACCATTGATAGAGCTGCATGTGGACAGGTAGGTGGATGATAGAGGTACATGTGGACAGGTAGGTGGATGATAGAGGTACATGTGGACAGGTAGGTGGATGATAGAGGTACCTGTGGACAGGTAGGTGGATGAGAGAGGTACCTGTGGACAGGTAGGTGGATGAGAGAGGTACCTGTGGACAGGTAGGTGGATGAGAGAGGTACCTGTGGACAGGTAGGTGGATGAGAGAGGTACCTGTGGACAGGTAGGTGGATGATAGAGGTACCTGTGGACAGGTAGGTGGATGAGAGAGGTACCTGTGGACAGGTAGGTGGATGAGAGAGGTACCTGTGGACAGGTAGGTGGATGAGAGAGGTACCTGTGGACAGGTAGGTGGATGAGAGAGGTACCTGTGGACAGGTAGGTGGAGGAGAGAGGTACCTGTGGACAGGTAGGTGGAGGAGAGAGGTACCTGTGGACAGGTAGGTGGATGAGAGAGGTACCTGTGGACAGGTAGGTGGATGAGAGAGGTACCTGTGGACAGGTAGGTGGATGAGAGAGGTACCTGTGGACAGGTAGGTGGATGAGAGAGCTAGACGATGACGAACAGGTGTATAACAGAGCCTGCCAGGAAAGGCTGGGTATTGGACATTTTGTTTTGGACATGGCAAATGTATCACTACATCAGATTACATTAATTACATTTATTTAAGTATTAAAAGTCGCAGTTGGGATTTCTTTGGTTAGAAACTGTCTCTTTTCTGGGAAATGAAAATATTTTACTACCACACTGTCAATTTCACTACAGTCTCTCCCAGTACGATTGAGCTGTCATTGTCAGCAGATTGCGCTTTCTTACTTTGCTATCTTTTGTTGCTGTTTGAAAGATATAAATATATATAATGCTTTTTATTAATTCTCACAGCACATACGATTACTCGCCTTCAGTAAAATCCGATCAAGAAAGGACTGGTAAAAGCAGTGCAAAAAGTCTTTATGGTGAGTGAAACAGAGAATTTTTTAAATGATCATTTTGATATCCCAAAACGTGCATGTTGCGTTTGTCTTCTGTAGAATAGGTTTTACCCGCTTTTAGTATGTAATAAAGTTACATAGCTGAAATGAGACTTGCATCCATCAAGTTAAGCCTTCCTCACATATGTTTTTGCTGTTGATCCAAAAGAAGGCAAAAACTAACGATATCAGGGTCCTGGGATGACCGTTTGAGTAACCCAAGTAGAAATCCCTTCCCACACTCTTAAACACTAAATGTTGCATCCGTAGTAGCAATAGAAGACCTATCAAAGTGTGCAGGGACATCCCTGTTCCACGTTTAATTAGTCAGACATCTTAGCGAGGAAAAAATCCTTGATGTTTGTTACAAAAGACTCGAAATGACTGTGTTACTGTTAATACCGATTGCTACTGTTGCCACTCTATACGTTTAAGCCGAGGAAAACGCGAATGGATTACACAAACTCTTATAAAGACTCTATTCGTGATACGAACGAGAGACCCCCCCAAATGCTGGCGTGTGCCGCCACTTAACCTCGTCACCCCGCAAAGTGCCGAACGCTCGACCACCCGACCAGCGGAGTGTGGCAGCCATTAACCACCCAGGCGGCCGCGGTCTGCGGTTAACCACAGACTAATTGATGGGCCTGGGGTGGATCGACGTTCGCACACAAAGTACCGAAGGGAACCTACCGAACAACCCCACGAACGGAGGCCCCCTACAGTGGGTCGCGTGGCGGCAATTAGCTTGTGGTTTCTGCGGTTAACCACAACTCAAGTGCCATGCTACCAGGTGGTCCTCGTTCATGTACCGAACGAGTTCCACTACCAGACAGACAGCGGGTCTTCGCATGAACTGATACCCGAGTTTAGTTCCATAAGTTGGAAGCGAGGTCCGCTGCTCGCTAAACCGTCTGAAAACATGGCCGCCATCAGAGACTCACGATCCAAAATGCCGAACGGACTTTATACGGCAGAAATAGCCCATTCTGTTTGTGGGATTAGAGCGCCATTCGTATGGTTAATTTATCCGAAAGCGAGCTATTAAGTGACTGGTCGAATGAGCTGTTTCCCTGTATTAATGTTAGTTATGGATTTTTATGCAGTTTTCTGGGACATAATAAAACGTGGTCTTTTGTGCGCTTGGAGATAATTAGATTGTATAACCGTTGGCCTCATTATCTCCAAGCTGGGCGGGTACTAATTCAAATGATACACTGTATTATGATTGGTTACTTGTCTGTACTGTACCTGTATTCCATCAGGTCCACAGGGGGCTGTCCTTGGACCTGAGGAATCATATAAATTGCCATGTTGTGTGCCAGTAAAGCCAGTTCGTTTCGACTCATGTTGTAGGGTTCCGGGATATTGATGCTTATACCGTGCTTGGGGATATTCTACACTTGCCCTGTGACTATGGCCCCATGTTGAAATGCTTGATTTTCCCCTGCAAAGACCCGAAAGCCGGGTCATTCGGTACTTTCCCTATGTGAGCAGTGATACCCCAGATAGCTAAGCCATGGATCCCATTCGTATAACGAAAGACTATGTGAAAGACTTTAGCTCCATGGCAATTGAACTGTATGTGTGTGCTCTGAGCGCCATTCAGTAATAATGTGCGCTCAGATCTGAGCTATCTGGGCATATGTGGAATGTATCTGTTTTGTGCAATGGCTGCACAGTTATATGTTTTTATGTGTTTTATTGTATTTTGCTACCATGTGTTCAATGGAGTTTTGCCTCTGTACTTGGAGATAATTGGATTACTTCCCAATTATCTCCAGGATAGAAGACTCTGTGGAACTGCTTTTGGGCAGAAAAGCCATGCTTCATTTGGTCACAAAGGACTACGATCTATCTTTTGAACCACTGGACCACTTTGTATGTATGATTTTGTTTGTTGTATGTTGGTATTTGGAGTATGCTGATTCTGGAAATGTAAGTTTTGTGTGAATGTGATGCATACTTTTAAAGTTATGAATATTGTGTAAAACTATTTTCCTGCCTGTGATTATATTAACCCATTGTGTAAGGTAATTGTATCACATGCAGAGGGGAGGATTTTGTGTGGGAGTGTCTGAGTGTATTGTACGTGTTTATTGGTTGTTTTCCAAAACCCTGTGGGCAGTACTATGTTTGTAGAATGTAAATAAAAGAGTCTGTATGTTCCAGTACAGTCAGTTCTACTTCACCCTCAATTTGGAGTGCTGTCTCTTATTGGGGGAATCTGCTACAAGGGATTGCTATGCTTGTCATACTCCCTTGCTAAATCACTACAAAGCTCTTGTAAGAGCTTGTTCCTGTTTTGCTCTCTGGAGGAGTCTACAGTGGTTATGGTGTCTGCTGCAGTGCTTGGAGTCCTCAAAAAGCGCTAGGAGCATCCTTCAACGGAGGTACCCAGTCGGGGTGCCAGGTGATCCTTTACAGATGGTATTTAGTCCCAGTTCGGAAACTATATAAACGGTTCACTTGTGTCTAATTATTTGAGATCTAATGTACTATGATAGTGGTGTAAATCACCCTTTTCGATAAAGGTATTTTATGGATCTCAGTCTATTTTGCTTAACTGGTTAGTGTTAATTATCCCTATTAAGGAGATTTTTTTTTAGATACATTCTTAATTTACTATCTTTATGTGGGTTTGCCCTATTTAAGGACACTACGTAAGGGAGCTAAACTGCTCCTTAATTTTGTAAATTCTACATAAAGGTACCAATTTAGTTATCTACTAAACAGCTGAAAGATCAAAATTAAGAAAACCCTTTGTATTATCTTTTAGTTGTTTAATAGATAACTCCCTTATATGGACACACACAGAGTCAGACAATCACGGACATGGACACACACACAATCACATTCAGTATGCCGCATGTTGTGGCACTCAACGAAAATTTCTATCCGTAGTGCGTCCTTACAAGGGTGGACCGTTCCCAGCTTATCAATAATCATGAAGAAAGTTGGACCGGGCACATATAGATGGTGTTTAGGTAGATTTTATTGGAAAACCATAGAATGTTCTGGCTCAGACAGGTTTAATAAAGGCTCATGTGGGAGCTGAAACATTGTATGCTTTTCCAATAAAATCTACCTAAACACCAACTATATGTGCCCGGTTCAACTTTCCTCATGATTATATATGCACACAGACACATTCATACACACACACACAACCATTTCTAGACAAACACGATGGATTTGCTTGGGAGTGCCACCTATAGGGACCGTCGGACGACCAATCCTATCATAGACGCCACATTGAGAGTCTGGTGCAAGCTGCGCTACGCTCGGCAGCTGACGACCTCCCCGAACCCCTTGACTCCCATCACGTTTAACCCAGACCTAGCTGGAGGACTACATCCGGCGGCACTTACACGCTTCCATGCCTCTGACTGGAACTACCTACATCAATGGAGCGAGGGTGGCCAGATCAGAAGCCTACGGGACCTAATGGGAGATCAACTCCCTACGCCGTTGGAATCTTTTCACTATCACCAGGTAAAGTCATATCACGCTCACCTACCAGGGAAGGCCCATATACATAGGCAGCTTACAGAGTTTGAACGAATGTGCACCGATAGAAAACATATAGAACACGGCGTCTCGCGTATGTATGGGGCCCTCATGCTGACGGCAGATTCGGGTCCCTTGGGCTTCACCAGTAAATGGGAACAGGAGACTGGAACCCAGTTGACAGATCAAGAATGGGAAAAAATCTTCCTCCTGACCCATAAGTGCTCGATAAGCTCCAGACTTCAAGAAACTAGTTACAAACTCTTGACACGGTGGTACCGCACGCCTGACACTCTTAGGCACCTGACACAGGCGGACGTGGGGGAGTGCTGGCGATGTGGGGTGGAACTAGGCTCATACCTGCACATTTGGTGGTCCTGCCCACACATAGCTCCATTTTGGCAGATGATTAATACTAAGATCAGGGAGATTACGGACACAGACCTCCCCCTCCAACCCTTGCAGATGCTCCTGAACCATACACCCACACCCATGAGCAAATACAAAAACTCGCTCACCATACAATTGCTCACCGCAGCCAAAACACTCATACCCCTACACTGGAAGACCCAGACAATCCCCACATATAGACAATGGGTGGATAAGGTAGAAGCCATTCACGGGGTACCATTTGAGGAGCGCTCGGACAAGTGCGCCCTCAAATGGTACCCCTGGAGCTCCTACCTCGCGAAGGGTACAGCATGATTAGCAGTAAGACTGAGGTCCCACAGACACAGGACGTATTACACATTAAGTCCAGTAGGATGCCCATAACCTACAACGTACGCCAACTCAACTTTCGACCCCACCCGACAGCGAGGACTGGAGGCCACTCCTAGCAGATAAATACAAAGGAAGGGTAGTAGGGCGACAGGACTACATGGTCGCCAGCCTCCCACATGCTCCGGGAAGAGCAATATAGGCACTTGCCGACACAGGCGGACTTCCACCAGGAACACATGCAGGAGCCCTCCGCCCCGAGTGTCCCACCACTGGAGGCGGAGATACGGGTCTATAATCCAACACCATCCTCCTAGACGAGACCCACAACGAGTGGGGGGCCCCACGGGGTTACACCTGTATCCGACAGGGTGTTGAACGAGCCCCATAGTCTTAATCGTAAGGCGAACCAAACCCCGGGATGTAAGGCGAGAGGAATGGTTTTAGCCCTAGAATAGGTCCATATAACATGGGCGAGTAGAAGTCTCATGTCACTATACAATAAGCAACTCTACTTGGTAGGCGAGTATTGTAGGTACTGAGTCTACAAGCAATGATTGAATAGAGACTGTAGGCGTAGGATGGATAGGGGAGGGGGGTGGGAAGGGCTGCTGCGGGGGGAGGGAAGAAAAGGAACGAATTGCCACACAACCGCTGTAAGGGGAACGATGCCTCATAACTGGCTTCTTACTCAATGTATACCGCATTTGTTTTGTGTTCTGTAAAACCTACGTGAAACAACAATAAAAAGTGAATGACAAAAAAAAAAACACGATGGATTTGTTGTTTAAGATATCCACTCAGCCTCCCTTTTTATGGAAGGGCTAGAGTGGATCCTCTCCATGGTGGCCAGTGGCTTGCAGCTGCCATCCTCTTCCTGTTGGCCAGTGGCTTGCGACTGGGATCCTCTCCCTGGTGTCCTAGAATTAGAATGATGTGCGGCACTGAGAGTTGAACTATCCCACTGCAGTGCGCACAGCCTATTACTGGTTTACGAATAATATAGGTCCTGCGCTAGGAGCATCCTTCAACGGAGGTACCCAGTCGGGGTGCCAGGTGATCCTTTACAGATGGTATTTAGTCCCAGTTCGGAAACTATATAAACGGTTCACTTGTGTCTAATTATTTGAGATCTAATGTACTATGATAGTGGTGTAAATCACCCTTTTCGATAAAGGTATTTTATGGATCTCAGTCTATTTTGCTTAACTGGTTAGTGTTAATTATCCCTATTAAGGAGATTTTTTTTTAGATACATTCTTAATTTACTATCTTTATGTGGGTTTGCCCTATTTAAGGACACTACGTAAGGGAGCTAAACTGCTCCTTAATTTTGGAGCCTTGCTTTTTATCTGACCGCCTTTCACAGACTGCCGGAGACCGCAGCTGATAAGCTATACTGGTTGCCCAGAGTTATGATACTCCGTGTGGTGTAAGTGGGTCAGTCACCAAATTCCTACTAAGTCGTGGGGGCGCAAGGTTTTTATCCATTCATAATCTGACATAGATTGCAAACAATTTGGCTTCCAGGTAAATGGCTCATTAGAGCCCCTAAAATCGGGGACCTGTGCCAGGATGTAGGATTGATTCCCCTTTATAACTACAGTGGGACAGTAGTACCACTAGTGTCCATAAAGTGTGGCAGCTTGTTTGTGGTTAGACATGTCTGTTTGCGTTACTCCTGAATTAAGATCCTCTGCTTTTCTTCCTTCTGATAGGAGGAGACGGGATATTTTTCTTTCGATCTTCATCCAAACACAAAAAGAAAGGTAGAATGCAATGCTTGCGTTGTGTGTGTGCTCATTATGTGTAGTGTATTTGCATGGAGTTGCTGTGTTTTCTTGCCCCAGAGTTTTCGTGTCTGTGTAAACACAAGTCTCTCAATCCTAGCTTGAAAGGTTGAAAAATTAATTCTGCATTAACTCCTGCAAGTAAGAATGAGAAAATAAACAAGCTATAAAAAGTAGTAAACCTCCTATTTATTCCAGGCCAAGACTGGCTCCTCGCTGCAGCCTGACCCTTCCACCATGAGATCTCTTTTTCTTGATAATCTCTGGTCCAATACAATGTTTCTCATAGAGAATCACTGTGGCCCTATGGTGCCTGAATCGCAACACTCCACCAATCCGATGTTTGTCAGAGAAAAGCATGGTGGGCCTATGGGGCCTGAATCTTCCTCTCCACCAATCTGATGTTTCTCATAGAGAAGCACTATGGTGCCTGAATAGCCACACTTCACCAATCCAATGTTTTTCACTGAGAAAAGTTGGATCCACTGTTTATCTATGGGAAGCATTAGACGAGTGTCGTCATGCTGTGATCAAAGATTTTCAATTTTTAGCATTCTTTTTTTTTTTTATATATATATTATTAATGACTTGCTCCAGTACAGAGTAAGCCACGATAACCATAAATGATCTTGCAGACAAAATCTAACATATAACATGAGCATCATCTGTTGTTCAATTTCTAGTAGTGTTGACTCAGCCCTTCATCCTTCCGATGTGTACCAATAAATCTGGTAATAATAAAATCTCCAGGACGTACTTGGAAACCAGAGAATATCTGAATGTACCTTTACTGGTTAAATACTCTGTTAAAGGACCACTCTAGGCACCCAGACCACTTCAGCTTAATGAAGTGGTCTGGGTGCCAGGTCCTTCTAGGCTTAACCCATTTTTTCATAATTATAGCAGTTTCAGAGAAACTGCTATAATTATGAATGGGTTAAGCCTTCCCCCTAATCCTCTAGTGGCGGTCTCATTGACAGCCACTAGAGGCGCTTGCAGCTTTCACCGCATTTCGCGAGAGCGCGCAAGGCCATGGTGCGTGTAAATGCTTTCCTGAGATGGCTGAATGTGTCTTGCCGCGCCGCGCTTATCTTCAGCCCGGGGAGAGGATCGGGAGGCGAGGAGAGCTCTCTCCAGCTGGAAAAGGTAAGTTATTACCCCTTTCCCCCTTCCAGAGCCGGGCGGGAGGGGGTCCCTGAGGGTGGGGGCACCCTCAGGGCACTATAGTGCCAGGAAAACGAGTATGTTTTCCTGGCACTATAGTGGTCCTTTAATATTATTTTGGAATTTTTTTTGTAAATTTAAAGGGACACTATAGCCACCAAAACAACTTTAGCTTAATGAAGCAGTTTGTGTATTGATCATGTCCCTGCAGTTTCACGGCTCAATTCTCTGCTATTTATTTATGAGTTACCGTATATACTCGAGTATAAGTCGACCCGAATATAATCCGAGGCCCCTAATTTTACCCCCAAAAACTGGGAAAACTTATTGACTCCAGTATAAGCCTAGGGTGGGAAATGCAGCAGCTACTGGTAAATTTCTAAATAAAATTAGAACCCCCCCCTCGACCCCCCCCCAAAAAAAACAATTGAATATTTGTTTACAGTGTGTGTATATTGTGGCAAACCTAGCCACTTGAGGTCGTTCTGTTCAATGTCTGAAGGTTGTCTTCCAAAAGCTGCTTTTATTCTGTTTATGTTTGTATTCGTGTATCTCTGTAATAGAGAGCATTCATATGCTAACGGCCAAAAGCTGCTAGCATTCCTATGGTAGTTTCACGAACAGTGACTTCCCACACTGTTCGTGAAATTAATAAAGTACCGAATGGGAGCCCACACACAGAGGGTCATGTGGCTCCCATTAAAGCGGCACTGTCATGCCGAACTTACCTTTCCTCAATCTCTTCCTCTTCTCCCCCTCTCTCAGGATCTGTTATTCTTTTCTTCCTGTCTTCTTTAGTTTTTTTTAAAATCATAAGACAAAGTAGGGACTCTTTGCCTTATGGAGGATTCCTCCACTTGACCAGCTCTGACCAGCGGAGGAGCAAAGTGTGCTTCATTTCCGCTGGTCAGAGCAATTTTCCCATGATCCTTACCTTCCCTCTGTGTTCCCACGATGCTTCCTGTCATTTTACATGAAACTGCCGAATTGCGTTCTAACTGAATGAGAACAGTCTGTTAGTTTCTCTTAGAATGCAATTCGGCACTTTATTCGGATCGGAATTTCATTCTAATGAATGAAACTCTGATCCTATTCATTGCTGTGGCTGCATCTTGCAGCCGCTTAGTAGATAACTCCCTAATTCCCACGGTATCAGGGAGCTATCTACTAAAAGGCTGAAAGACCTAAATTGGTTTTTCAGCCACATTTACTAATACTAAGTAAAGATTACTTAGTATTAGTAAATTAAATGCCCCTACTCGCCATACCGCGAAAGGCATGTGTAGTAAGGCATATAGCTGCATATAGCTGCTCACTTTAAAAAAAAAAAAAAACTAATACCATGCCCGTGGGGGCCCGAAATAAAGATGGGGGGGGGACCTACTGTCCCCCCTGGCCCCCACCCCTGAGCGGTGGGTGGGGGCCCTAAATAAAGATATGGGGGGGGAACTTCTGGCGCAGTGGGTGGGGGCCCTAATAAAACAATAGGGGGGGGACCTAGTGTCCTCCCC
>OW240914.1:360557371-360595000 GCA_933207985.1 Pelobates cultripes
CTCAGGGGTGGGGGAGGGGGGGAGGACAATAGGTCCCCTTATTGTAATTTATGTCTTTTTTTTTTCAACAGTGAGCAGCCACAGGCTGCTCACTGTTTAGTAGACATGCCCCTACTCGCGGTATAGCGAGTAGGGGCATTTGGGAGATTTTTATCTCCCTTGTGCTATTATGGGGGTCATATTGACCCCCATAGAGTGAGAGGGGGTACTGGGGGGGCTTATGAAGTGGTGGGGAGCACTGCTCCCTGCTGCTTTTGTCTTTACATATTACAAGGAGGGAGCTGCGCGCCGGTAGCTCCCTCCTTGTAATAAACTGCACAAACAAACTAACACTGATACATTGTGTTAGTTTGTTCGGCTGATATTTCTATTCACTCATTCGTCTGCCTGATGAATGAGTGAATAGATGAAATTCCCGTTCGCATGTCCAGGTGTTTCACTGGGCATGTGCGGGAATCTCACAGTCTGTCTAGTGTGGGCTGATGACGTGTCCCTGAGGGACTTCACCTACCCACACAAAGATGGCGGCGCCCTGAATATAGTAATGGTAATGTGGGCTTGGGGGCATTTGGGAGTGACTAGTGGGTCAATTGGATGTAGTGGAGGCGGGAGGGGGCTTAAAAAAAACGAGATTCGGCATGACAGTGCCGCTTTAACCGATTGCAACAGTGTAGCAATCGGTGTTTAATTGCTTTCCCAGGTGGCCGTCGTTCAGCCCGGGGAGGTGTGGCTATCGCTGCATAAACAGGAACAAGTGATTTAACTACTAAATCACTTGTTCCTGTTGGCAGAGAATTGAGCAGTGGAATTTAAGGGGCGTGATCTCTACACCTCCCCCTCCTGTCTTGGCATATATTCATCCCATGGATACCAATGTTGGGTGTTTGTGGCCAACTCTTCCCAGGGAGGCTATGGTGTCCTATGCTGCCTTGATCTCTTCTATCCTATCAAACCAACTCTGTGTAGAGGGCATGTCTGGCATCTTCCAGAGGGCAGGTATAATCAGCATTCATTAGTTGACATTTGACATTTTTGTAGAGACTCTGGGAGAGGTGTGGCGTGGAGCAGAACGTTTTCAGTTGTGAATCGAGGTTCTTCTTGAAATGTATCAGTGAGTGTTAGTGATGTCCCGAACTGTTCGCCGAACGGTTCACCGCGAACTCCAGTCAGCAGACACATTCCAGCCAATCAGCAGCAGACCCTCCCTCCCAGACCCTCCCAACTCCTGGACCGCATCCATTTTGAAGCTGCATTCTTAGTGAGCTGTCCAGGAGGTGGGAGGGTCTGCTGCTGACTGGAGTCCGTGGCGAACAGTTCGGGACATCACTAGTGAATGTGTGTCTGACATCTGCAAGTAGGGTTTGATAAGTAAGTAATCCCACCAGATGTGTGTCTGCATGTCTCTCTCTTTTGCCATATGCCTAATGAAAGCATACGGTCCCTGACTCGGGAATCGCGAATCTCTTGGCAGCAGGCCACCTGCTCTGTTGTTATGTTAGAGGTAGCAGCGGACCCGGAGTGGGACCTCTTAGTGAAAAGCCACACCTTAAATGTCTGCAAGACCAGGACCTGAATGGAGGTTTCTTAACAAACTCATAAGTCTATATAGTAGAGAGTCAAGATAATACTTATTGAAGTAAGCTCTCCTATAAACTCATCAAAGAATTGTGTGTAAAATCTAGTAAGACCCTCATACCAAGAGTCAGGGAAAAATTGCATAGACTTTTAAACCTGATTTTCCCCAATAATTCAGAAAGCAAGGATAATTTTTAGATTACAGTTGCTTTACACAATTTGATTAGGAGTGGGAAGATAAATTGTCTGATAATTCTAAAAATAGAGATTTCTGGCTCATGAGCTCTTTCTAACCAATAATGAAACCCTTTAGTTGATCCTGGAAAAAAAATGAAGCACCTTGTGGTCTTCCAAATGATAGCTGGTTTCACATTGTCATATAATTTTGTTTTAGGAAACCGGTTGACAGATCTAGAAATGAACTCTGGGTGGAATGCCCTATCATCAAGAAAGTTATGTTATGGATCCTAACATAACTCAATTAGATTTTTTTCTAAGATTTTTTTCTTTATTTAGCTGAAAATGATTTTGAGTTCTAGCAAGCCAGGGGATATTCATACCCTTTGCAAGTGGAATTGGTGGGCTATCTGTATGTTAGAGTTTTGTCTTCTGCAAGATGAAGGGCCTTTCTCCTAAACCCAGACCTTCTGTTACCACACATGTCTGTGGATGATCCTGTCAACAGTATACTCCCTTTTCTCTCTGAGGTACAGGGGACAAATACTTCAAAGTAAGTCAAGATGTTACTCAAGGAAGTACTATTTTTTTTTTTTTTTTAAGTTGGTTGGCACTAACATCTATTATAAGTATTTTATTTTTTTTCGTGTTTGGGGTCCGGTTATCTCTCAGATGTTTACGCATCACCAGCTCAAGACAAATGTTCAGATCCTTTTAAATTTCTTTAGGGGAAAAGCTGCTGATTCAGAAAGAGGCTAACGAGTTTAGAAGAAATATATGACAATACCAACCTGAAGGGTGGCATTTATTGGACTTGGTAACACAAATTTATAGTTTGACAAAGAAGTTAAAAATAATTTGAAAATCTATCAGGTTACTTATAGTATTTAGAATTTTAGTGTTGTGAATCTCATGTCTGCTTCAATTCAGCTGGTTATATCAAGCTGTGGTATATTTTCGAGATCTTCAAAGGCCAAACATCTACAAAGAGGCCATTCTTACTCAGACAAAATATCCCTGCCCATATAATTAATTGAGATGTTGAAACAAGTTGACTCTTGGAATTGGAGGGTCATTTTTATTTAATATCCAGAAGTTATGAAGTTGAATGCAAGCTTAGTTGCACAAGGCACGCACTGTGGAGAAATCTCAAAAGGAGGAACATGGTTGAAGAATAACATTTTCATTTAAATTGCCTAGAGTTGCGGAAGGTTCCTTTGTGTTACAAAGTCAGATGAAGGTCAAAGCCCAATGTTACAAATGTACATCTTTTCGACATTTATTCTAGGCCTGTTGAATGTAGTAGCAGACTATAATTGGAGACCTCTACAGGATTGCTAAATACACATGCAGGTTAAGATGTTGAACCAATTATGCAGACAGTTTTGAAATGGATCTCTTTGATTCTTTAAATCAACAGTTGCAGAAGTTCTTCAGTTGACGCTTAGACCTAGATGCAATGGGTCTAGATTTATTTATTGCAAGGCTGGTTGAAAAGAGAGAATTATGCTGATCATTAATTTTCCTTGATCTCAAAGCTGGTCTTACAAGTACAATGCCAATAAGCAACACTTGTACTAATAACACCCATGCGACCAACACAACCTTGGTTCCCACATCTTCACAAGATGAGAATGAATTCCCAAATTGGAAAGACATTCTGAGAGATTTGCAAGACCGATCTCTTCCTTTGATTCAAGAAAGTCAACCAACATTGATCGCTTGGACAAAATGGCTTTAACTGGGGATTTTAATTATCAATGTAAGATATCTCATTTAGTTTGCAAGCTTAAGTCTCAGTCGATGATAAACTTTCTAACCTTCTGTTTTGAGCAAGTCAAAGCTTACAAGACCATCAATGTACACAATGTGGTGGGAAGACTTACTTTGGATCACTGCAAGCGAGGTACCAGGATACTGGGGATGTTAATTCATCTTCTCTTTATTTCAGTCTTGGGAAGATGACGAATATTTAAACAGATTACTTGTAAACGCACCATGTTATGTCTTATTTTGGTCAAACAAATCTCCGATGTCAAAGCTTTGGATGTTTATAACAGGTTTACTCTGAGGCGTTAATTTTACCATTTCAAAAGAAATACAATATCAATTAAGTTTTTCTTTTTTTCTTTTAGTGAATTAAATTTAAAAATTATTTTATTAAAGGCTGGAGGCAAGTATTATCCCACCTCTTTAAAGGGAAACTATAGTGCCAGGAAAACACTGGCACTATAGCTTCCCCTTCTATCAAACCTCCCCCACTCCGAGGTGCAGAAGGGGTTAATAATGACTTACTTGGGTCCAGGTCTGCTCCGTCCACACTCAACCCCGGCCGCAGGCAGGAGACCTAATGTGTGTGCGAGGCAATGGCAGCGCTCGCTTTAGGATTTCCCCTTAGAAAAGCATTATTCAATGCTTTCCTATGGGGATTCCGGTGACGCTGGAAGTCCTTATGCATGGCGTGAGGACGTCCAGAGTCATTTAGAAGACCAAAAGTCGTCTAAGCACCCGGATGTCCTTCTAGTGGCTGTCTACCAGACAGCCACTAGAGTAGGGGGTAACCCTAGCAGGTAATTATTGCAGTTTATAAAAACTGCAATAATTACATGCTCTGGGATAAGGGTGATGGGAGTTTGCACCCAGACCACTTCAATGGGCTGAAGTGGTCTGTGTGCCTACAATGTTAATTTAATTGTAAGCTTTGCTTAAAGGGACACTATAGTCACCTAACCAACTTTAGCTTAATGAAGCAGTTTTGGTGTATAGAACATGCCCCTGCAGCCTCACTGCTCAATCCTCTGCCATTTAGGAGTTAAATCCCTTTGTTTATGAACCCTAGTCACACCTCCCTGCATGTGACTTGCACAGCCTTCCATAAACACTTCCTGTAAAGAGAGCTCTATTTAGGCTTTCTTTATTGCAAGTTCTGTTTAATTAAGATTTTCTTATCCCCTGCCATGTTAATAGCTTGCTAGACCCTGCAAGAGCCTCCTGTATGTGATTAAAGTTCAATTTAGAGATTGAGATACAATTATTTAAGGTAAATTACATCTGTTTGAAAGTGAAACCAGTTTTTTTTTCATGCAGGCTCTGTCAATCATAGCCAGGGGAGGTGTGGCTAGGGCTGCATAAACAGAAACAAAGTGATTTAACTCCTAAATGACAGTGAATTGAGCAGTGAAATTGCAGGGAGATGATCTATACACTAAACCTGCTTTATTTAGCTAAAGTAATTTAGGTGACTATAGTGTTCCTTTAATCATTTTTTTTGTCTTTGCTCTTTTAGCCTAATTGGGAAAATAATTGATTTCCATTGTGAATTTCTTTAATTTGTCATTAAGAGGACATTTCTAATACTCTCCAGAACATGGTCTAATTCCAAAGACTCTGTGTTTTCATATTGTTTCCTTGGATCTGTTATAAAGGGCCATGTGAACATCTTCAGTGCTGATTGGTGGACTTAAGATTCCTTTATTTCACGTTTTAGGTTTGTTTTTTGTTTTTTTTGCAACTTTTATTTGATGCTCTGCAGATGAATAATTACCCACACATATTAAGAGTTATAAATAAAAAAAGCTGACATTTTTATAGCTGTGATTCTGGAATATAATGCAGATTTATTTTGTAACCGTATGTGAGATGGTGGAATGGAGTTAAAGTATTTTCACAGATGTCTTGGCTGTTGTTTGCTTTTTCTTCTGTTTTAAGTCTTGTTTGTTTGACTTAAGTGTTTTTTTTTTTTTGTTTTGTTTTTTACAGAACAAAGGAGAAACTATGCTCGCGATACGTCCAGCATCATATCGGACACCTCCCAGTATCACGTCGAGGTAATATCTTCACGATTCAATGATTGGTTTTAACTGCATTTTTAAGCCCAGAATATTGTGCAGGGTTCTACAGGCCGGACCTAACATACCATTTACACCAGTGGTTTTAGTATTTTATAAGGACCCCCATTTCTTACATGCCTTTAGCTTGGTGACCCCCAAGTTACCATATTTAAATCCAGTCTGTGTCCCATTCTTCCACCATAATAATAATAATAATAAGAATAATAATAAGAAATAAGTTTGCAAAAACCCTTTCATTCGAATCTTCCTTGTGCCAGAGTTGCTGTAATAATCAGTTTATTAGGGGCGGTTGCATTGGAAATTGCTTGAAATAAATAGAGGGACTTAGGGTAAACGGAGACCATGACATTAGGAGCGTGAGTGGGATGATTGGATCCGGCTGTGAAAATTAATTGTGGGAAATAGGGGACAGGTGCAGGAGTTTAAGCATGCGTGGGATAGGCATAAGGCTATCCTAACTATAAGATAAGACTCGGGACTAATGAAAGTATTTAGAAAATTGGGCAGACTAGATGGGCCGAATGGTTCTTATCTGCCGTCACATTCTATGTTTCTATGTAATGGAACCAGTCATGAATATGGACTGGGGTAGCTGGTGGTAATGGAATCGGCCATGAATATGTACTAGGGGAGGCTGGAGTAGTTGGGGGTAATGGAACTGGCCATGAATATGGACTGGGGTTGTTGGGGGTAATGGAACTGGCCATGAATATGGACTGGGGTTGTTGGGGGTAATGGAACCGGCCATGAATATGACTGGGGTTGTTGGGGTAGCTGGTGGTAATGGAACCGGCCATGAATATGGACTGGGCTGGTTGGGGGTAATGGAACTGAAAAAAATCAAAAATGTGGGTGCGCAGAGAACTTTTAAAGTGTCTGCAAAGATAACATATTTTACCAATATGATTTTAAACAAAGTGTGTGAAAAACACTTGTAAGAACATACACTGTGAACCCAAATGGTAATAGATATAAGGTGCAAAACATTGGTACTCCTTAGTAGATCAAATCAAATCTACAGAACAGCCACAAACTAGTGCAATACAGCAAATAGTAAATCAAACAAGAAAAATGTTTGTAGGAATATCACTCACAATTCTGGAGTAGTTATAGTACCTCTCCGGACTCACAGGCTCAGGGAGGATCAGACACTTGAGATCATTGGATCCAAGTAGTAGAGGTTTATGGAACCGGCCGTGAATATGGACTTGGCTGGTTGGGATACCTGGTGGTAATGGAACCAGCCATGAATATGGGGTAAGGGAGGCCGGAGTAGTTGGGGCTAATGGAACCGGCCATGAATATAAACATGCAGAGTGTGCAGTTTAAAAGTTTAAATCTCTTAGATGCTGTTAAACACCCATGTAAAATCCCCTTAACACACACCAAAATACTACAACAGCAATATATGCAATAGGTGGAGAAATATAAGATCACTTCTCTAAGGCTCGATATGAATAGTTCTCTATAGGGAAAACAAACATCTGTACATAATACAAAAAGATAAGTCCTGCGCTCACTCCCATCACTCCTGGGCGGCAGCAACGACCACAGTACACATCAGCTAATACATATAGTAAAAACCAAATGGGGAAAAAAGTTACCTGCGCTCTCTCCTTGATCCCTGTGTATATTTAAACAAAGCAGGTCCTACTCTGACTCTTTACCTTGCTTCCTTGAGCGTCTGGCAAAGATCTCTCTAATGAGACAGAGAGGGGTATTTTTTTATATGCAACCCTATATACGTATTAACCCTTAATAGGGAACACCTGGGATGGGCAGCAGCATTGTAATATACAGTTGCAAGAAAAAGTATGTGAACCCTTTGGAATGATATGGATTTCTGCACAAATTGGTCATAAAACGTGATCTGATCATCATCTAAGTCACAACAATAGACAATCACAGTCTGCTAAAACTAACAACACAAAGAATGAAATGTTGCCATGTTTTTATTGAACACACCATGCACACACAGTGCACGTGGAAAAAGTATGTGAACCCTTAGATTTAATAACTGGTTGAACCTCCTTTGGCAGCAATAACTTCAACCAAACGTTTCCTGTAGTTGCAGATCAGACGTGCACAACAGTCGGGAGTAATTCTTGACCATTCCTCTTTACGGAACTGTTTCAGTTCAGCAATATTCTTGGGATGTCTGGTGTGAATCGCTTTCTTGAGGTCATGCCACAGCATCTCAATCGGGTTGAGGTCAGGACTCTGACTGGGCCACTTCAGAAGGCGTATTTTCTTCTGTTTAAACCATTCTGTTGTTGATTTACTTATATGCTTTGGGTCATTGTCCTGTTGCAACACCCATCTTCTGTTGAGCTTCAGCTGTTAGACAGATGGCCTTAAGTTCTCCTGCAAAATGTCTTAATAAACTTGGGAATTCATTTTTCCTTCGATGATGGCAATCCGTCCAGTCCCTGACGCAGCAAAGCAGCCCCAAACCATGATGCCCCCACCACCATACTTCACAGTTGGGATGCGGTTTTGATGTTGGTGTGCTGTGCCTTTTTTTTTCGCCACACATAGTGTTGTGTTTCTTCCAAACAACTCAACTTTGTCCACAGAATATTTTGCCAGTACTGCTGTGGAACATCCAGGTGCTCTTGTGCAAACTGTAAACGTGCAGCAATGTTTTGTTTGGATAGCAGTGGCTTCCTCTGTGGTATCCTCCCATGAAATCCATTCTTGTTTAGTGTTTTACGTATTGTAGATTCGCTAACAGGGATGTTATTATTTGCCAGTGACTTTTGTAAGTCTTTAGCTGACACTCTCTAGGATTCTTCTTCACCTCATTGAGCAGTCTGCGCTGTGCTCTTGCAGTCATCTTTACAAGACGGCCACTCCTAGGGAGAGTAGCAGCAGTGCTGAACTTTCTCCATTTATAGACAATTTGTCTTACCGTGGACTGATGAACAGCAAGGCTTTTGGAGATACTTTTATAACCCTTTCCAGCTTTATGCAAGTCAACAATTCTTAATCGTAGGTCTTCTGAGAGCTCTTTTGTGCGAGGCATCATTCACATCAGGCAATGCTTCTTGTCAAAAGCAAACCCAGAACTGGTGTGTGTTTTTTATAGGGCAGGGCAGCTGTAACCAACACCTCCAATCTCATCTTATTGATTGGACTCGAGTTGGCTGACATCTCACTCCAATTTGCTCTTGGAGATGTCATTAGTCTAGGGGTTCACATAGTTTTTCCACCTGCACTGTGAATGTTTACATGGTGTGTTCAATAAAAACATGGCAACATTTCATTCTTTGTGTTATTAGTTTAACAGACTGTGTGATTGTTTATTGTTTTGACTTAGATGATGATCAGATCACATTTTATGACCAATTTGTGCAGAAATCCATATCATTCCAAAGGGTTCACATACTTTTTCTTGCAACTGTAGCTGTGTGATACAAATACAATATACATAGGGATTAAGGAGAGAGTGCAGGTAACTTTTTTTTTTTTTTCTTTTTTTTTTTACGATCTGTACATAAGACTATAGACCAATAGTAGCATAAAATCACAGTCACAAACTTAGAACCAGTGAATGGCACTGTGACGAGACCAATCTCGCCACATTGCATTGGAGAAGCCTGGTTGCTCGCCTGCTGCCTTTGGACTATGGCCCCCTTTTAAAAGACTTTATTTTTGCCTGCAGAAAAGCTGTATTGGTGCTTTTCTGCCTGGGGTTCGGTAGATTTGTTTGAATGTGTTATACCCCAGATAGGAATCCCATGGAGCCCATTCGTATGAAACTGACTGTAAAGACTTTGGCTCCATGGTGATTAAACTGTATTCTTGTGGTCTGAGCGCCATTCACTTAATAATGTGCGCTCAGACCTGAGCTATCTGGGGATATGTGAAATGTCTGTGTTTTATGTATAAATGTGACTTTATGTATTTTAAAGTGTTTTGTGTCTTTTTGCAACCATGTGCTTAATGGAGTCTTGTGTCTGTCCTGGGAGATAATTCAATTACTTATCTCCAGGATAGAAGACTCTGAAACTGGTTTGGGCCAGAAAGCCATGCTTCATTTAGTCACAAAGGACTTTTTACTAACTTTTGAACCCCTTGTCTGATTTGTGCCATTTTTGAATATGTTGTTCCCCTGAATGGATTGATTGAGAATATGTAATTTTATGTGAATGTGATGTATGGTTTTGGAGTTATGAAAGTTGGGTAGAAAGTATGTTTTAACTGTTTGTATAATTGAGTTTCCTCTCAGGATAAGGGGAGGGAATATGTGGGATGTAACTGTGATATGATTGGTTGTTTTATCCCTCCCTGTGGGTGGTCCTGTATTTGAAACACTGTAATAAAAACCAGGCTGGGTGTGCCAGCACCTCAGACCACTGCTTGACCCTCAACACGGAGCCTTGTCTCGTTCTTGGGGGGATTCACTGTATGCTGTTAGAGACTGATTGCCAGGAGTGTAAGCTGTTGTCTGCTTTTCCTGTTCGTCTGCTAGCAGCTATTTGGGAGGTTCCAGTTCGGGAGTTGGAGTGCTATTTTGTATCCAGTTTGGGAGTTTGGTGTTCTGCAGTAGCTGTGCCTGGATCTCTGGAAAGGGGGCCGATCGCCTAAACGGTTTTTACCCCTTGTGTGCAAAACGGTCCGTTACAGGCACAGTCAGCGATTTTTGGAAATCCTGATTCCTCTTCTAGAAGATGTCTTGCAAGTATTTTAGCGCTATATAAATGGGGAAAAAGCTAGATCATAATACAGAAAAAGGGGACTGCACTTTCCCTAAAATATGGAAACTCTGTCAATAAATATGGGAACCACTGCGCTACGTATCACAACCACCTACAACAAAAATTTAAACTTTTTGTTCAAAAATAAAAACCAACCAATAAAAGTTCAAAATATAATTTATTGATCCTTGTGTATATAAAAGGCTATTCTTTACAGCAATGTTTGCAATTTCTGTTAAAGGACCACTATAGTGCCAGGAAAACATACTCCCCCACCCTCAGGGACCCCCTCCCGCTGGGCTCTGGGGAGAGGAAAGGGGTTAAACTTACATTGTCTCCAGCGCCGAGCGGGGAGCTCTCCTCTCCGCCTCTGATCCTCCTCTTCGGCTGAATGCGCATGCGCAGCAGGAGCTGCGCCCGCATTCGGCGTGTCTCATAGGAAAGCATTCATAATGCTTTCCTATGGACGCTTGTGTCTTCTCACTGTGATTTTCACAGTGAGAAGCACGCAAGGGCCTCTAGCGGCTGTCAATGAGACAGCCAGTAGAGGCTTTAAAGGCTGGATTAACCCATTTATAAACATAGTTTCTCTGAAACTGCGAGGTTTATAAAAAAAAAAAAATGGGTTAACCCTAGCTGGACCAGGCACCCAGACCACTTCATTAAGCTGAAGTGGTCTGGGTGCCTGGAGTGGTCCTTTAATATCAGAAAAAAATAAACAAATACATTTAAAACTGGGGAAAAAACTGCAAACATTTTTTCATAAAATGTCAATATAAGAAAAAAATGAGTGGGGCTTGCACTTCCCTGTAATAGCGTCCTCTGTCCCCTGTTAGGCTTTCCAGCAGTTTATAAGGGAGTTTAGTTCAAATAAATAAATAAAATAGGTTTTACTTCACCTGTTCAGAGCCTGTTTTTTAAATCGATTATCTTCTCTAGTCAGTGTGAATTTGTTTTTGTCAGGAGGCTTTACCTATCATGAGCCCAAGAACGCTACTCTAGGAGAGCTGCAATTAAACGGAAGGAGAAGGAACATAGCCTTATGCCCAGAGAGAAGAGATACAAGAAAGCGGTAAATGTAGCTGCACTCACGGTTGGAGATTAAAATCATTAATGCTTTATTCAATTCACTAAAAAGGATCGACGTTTCAGTAACGTCTATAACGTCCATACGAAAGTGATTAGAAGGGCTTGGAGCTTAAGGCAAAATCAGTGCTGAAGAAACCAATGCTAAGCTATAGGAGAAATCAGAAGGATCTTTTAGTTCACACTGATCCCAGCAAAAGCTATCTACCGTCGAAGAGCCATCAAAACCGTGGCTCCGTCCACTGTCTTGGCTGCGTGACAGTCATCCCCACACAAACAAAAAATATGAGATCAAGCATACTATTACCTGCTAAACCACGCATGTGATATACAAGTTGACCTGTCCATGCGGTCTCTCATATATTGGAAAAACTGAAACCGCCTTGTGCGAAAGGACATAGATCCAGCATAAGGCTTGCCTATAGAGACAGGAAAACGGACATCCAGTGGCAAAACATTTTTTACATCAAAACCATCCACTGGCTGCACTGAAGTTTACAGGAATCGAGCACGTACCCATATCTTTGAGAGGCGGCAACCGTGGCAAGCGATTACTGAATTACTGAGAGGCATACTGGATCTATGAACTGGGCACTCTTCACCCCAAGGGACTAAACGAAACTGTGGCGGAACCAGCCTCGCCACTGGGCATTGGAGAAGACTGATTGCCAGCCTCCTGCCATGTGACTATGGCCCCTGGGATGTATTACCTGCTCTCCTGTACTGCTGAGGATTGCTACCAACTAGGTGGATTTGGCTATGGAGCTTGTGTAGTGCCCTCTGTTGGTAGCAACAGTAATATGCACTACCTGAATAGCAAGACTGGTAATTTGCATATCGCTAATTCTGCATGCAGGAGAGACATTTTGTGTTAATTATGGTCTTCCCCACCCATTTATAAATATGTAATTATGTTATAATAAGTCACTGTATGTTGCCTGCTATGATTTGACTGTTTGTAATTTTATTGAGTTTTCACAGCAATGTTAATGTAATGACCATATGGGCTAGTCCCAAGTAAAATAAAGTTTTAGTCAGTTCTACTTCACCCTCAATTTGGAATCCTGTCTCTTATTGGGGGAATCTGCTACAAGGGATTGCTATGCTCTGCATACTCTCTTGCTTTATTCACTGCTAAGCTCTTGTAAGAGCTTGTTCATGTTTTGCTCTCTGAAGGAGTCTACGGTGGTTGTGGTGTCCAGTGCAGTGCTTGGAGTCCTCAGGAAGCGCTAGGCGCATCCTTCAACGGATGTACCCAGTCGGGGTGCCAGGTGATCAGTTACAGAAACTATCCCCTTTTTTTCATTTTTACTTTCTTTATTTTTTTATTTTATAATTATTCTTCTTTGATCCTTACTGTACGAGTTTTGGACGCTTTTCATGTGTTCCTCTGCTTGCTGCTGATTTTATAGCCCTTGTTGTGTGTGTGTGTATATAATATAAATATATATTATTTTTTGAATAGTTATTTTATAATAATTTGGTTAATTTACGAGTTTGTTTTTCTTTTTGACAAAATTGGGAATATTCTATGATTAGAAGGTAACTAGTATCTCCGTACTGAGATGACTATTCGTTATAGTAGAAAAATGTTTTCCCAAAATTTTTTGGCTAGGTTATCATAAAGTTGAGTGCTTTTTTTTAATTTATTGATGTTTAGTAATGTATGAGCATCTGTTGTTCACATTTGGTTTTATTTGAAGCACTAGTCACTTTGTTTCCAACACATTTTTGCACATTATAGCTAATACTATAATCACTTAATGCACTTTATTTTTCCAGCACTGTCACTTTAAATGCAGTATTAGTCACTTTAATGCAGGGATAGCACACTTAAATGTTGTGCTTTAGCATTCGATATTTTAACAGTTCTATAAGGGCTGAATCAGCTATTCTATTTCTTTAGGTAATAGGAGTAGGTGATGTGTAGAGTCCCACAAGGGGAAACCAACATCAGGAGCGCTCCACTGTATAAGAAATGAGGAAGGGAGGCCCTACCTTTAATCAATCTCAGGATAAAAAGGGATATGCAAACAAAAAGTATAATGTGGGAAAAAAAGGAGATCTACTAAACGGTGCCCAATAAATAAACACTTAAAGGCTCCTGACGACGGCGTTTTGAACACGCTGAAACGCGCGTCGAGCGTTTTTCTTTAATCTCTGCACTTGGTAGCACTTTTTTATTTTTGTTACCACTATGGTTATTGATTTTTAGGTGTTTATTTATAACTTTAGTAGGGAGAGTTGGTTCAGGTAGACACTAGTGGTTAGACGGTTTTGTGTGAGGCTTTTCTTCTGCGTTTAGACCTGATTACCTGGTCCCTTGTTCTCTGGGGACTCTGTGCCTCTTCTCTCTCCCTAACCTCATTTACACTACCTTCCTGTCAGTCGTACACTAGGGGAACTGGAACTTAGATGCCCTTAGGTAGGGCCTCCCTTCCTCATTTCTTATACAGTGGAGCTCTCCTGATGTTGGTTTCCCCTTGTGGGACTCTACACATCACCTACTCCTATTACCTACATATTTTGGAGGGTTACCCCCTTATTGGAGCTCCCTATTAGCTGGTTACAGTGGTGCAGCTCACGAGCCCTTGACTTGTATCCGGACTCCTGACCTGCACTCTGTTTACTTTATTTCTCCATTTTGTGTTTTATTCTGTTTCTTTATTCATCATTCCTTCTTTATTCTTCAGCACTGATTTTGCCTTAGGCTCTAAGCCCTTCTAATCACTTTTGTATGCACGTTCTATTGTTATACACGTTACTATAGGAACGTGCCACCCGTCATTGCGTTTGCACACAATGACGTCACCTAGGGGGCGGGGCTATCACACGCATGCGCCCGGCACTCAGCAGAACGCCGATGGCTACACACCTCACCTGGGGTAAGTTAGATAGTTACTTTATATTCACTTATGTTTCCAATTTAGCACGTATATATTTGAGGTTTTTTTTTTTGTGTGTCTATTTGTGTTTTGATCCTGAGGAAAGTCCACAAGCTGGACTGAAACGTCGATCCCTTTTTTTTAATGAATTGAATAAAGCATTGAAGATTTATTGCTTTCTTGGATATTTGAACCTTTGCTGGCACCCGGCAATTAAATTTTGTTTCCTTATAACTTGAGTTGAGGATTCTTCCTGTGTATTATATATCTATCTCAGTGGTCAGAGACAGCCAATTACAGCCTAAGGAGGGTTCTTTAACCTCTTGAAGACCAAACTTCTGGAATAAAAGGGAATCATGACATGTCCCACATGTCATGTGTCCTTAAGGGGTTAAACCCAAATTACCTTTTTGCCAGTGCTCTGTCGTGGTTTCCACTAGCTGGTTATCCGAGAGTGCGTTCCTGATCATGTGTTTTCTGGTTTCTGGTATTTGACTTTGGCTTCGTTTTGACTTACCTGATTTCTGGTATCCTTGACTTGTGGCTATCCTCATCGTTGCATCTCATTCTGTGTCCCTGTCCTCGGCTAGTATTTTGACTATTCTCAGGTACGTTAAGTCCGGCCATTCTCTGGTCCGATTAGACGTTATCCTTAGTCTTTAGGTGTGATACAATTCTACGTGCTGGATCAACTATAATCCTGACAATGTCTTTAATATCCGGAACTACAGCAGAATTCCATTGATGTGGAAGAGCCATAATTCAGGTGTTAGTGTGATTATGGAGTTGTCAATAAGTTTAATCAATCTAAGAATGTTATCCCAGTAAGACTTTTAGTGTTGATAGTGAAGACTTGAATGTATGGTGTAATAAGGGAATAAAATTTGGAACTAAAGTATAAAAGGAGGGAAAAAGGGCAGGGGAAAGGTAAGGAAATTAATCGAAACCAAACCTGAAAGAGAAATTGAATAATTACTAACAAAAAAACAAAGTAAAAAATGTGGTCATAAGAAGTAGGAAAACAAACCTGTCTCCTTTTTTTAATTCCCATATTTGTTGGAGAGAAGTAGTAGGGGAATATAAAATATATCAGATGGCCGACACAGGAACAGAGCTACTCTTGGGCGCATGATATGTAAAACCTCATGTTTTTTTTTTATTTTTGACAAGATGAAGTTCACACAGATTAGAGAAGGTAATTGATTTAAAACAGGTTCTTAGGTAAACTGCATAACACTAACACACTAGCAATTAACTTCCTACCAATTAAAAATAAACTGAGCAACATGTGACTCTCAGTAACATTTATAAAGACACTTTCATTCTGTTACGGTATATCATTGACAAAGCCTAGTGAAGGCGAAACGCGTTTGAGACAAGGTTACTACTGGAAAAGACATTCTCACTACCCTGATTCACTCATTAAAGGAATTAAAAGCTATTAAAACTGCTGGAAAGCCAGACAGAGGATGTTATTATAGAAAAGTGCAAGCCCCACTTATTTTTTCTTATATTGAATGTTTATAATTTTTTTTTTTTTTTTTTTACGGTATTAACAGAAATTGAAAACCGTGCTATAAAGAATATATAGCTATATTGGTGAAAGTGCAGTCCCCTTTTTCTGTATATTTTCCCACTCATTTAAGTTAGAGGTATTTTCCTAGTAGGACTAGTGGTCACCCTTTTCTTTTTGCTATGCTCCCCTAATTTTTACTTATAGAACATGATACTGTATAATGTGGAATCGAATTTGTGAATGGATGTACTGACATGGTTTGAAGTGTTTCATAGCCCATTCACAATATATATGGTAGTAAAGTATCAAGGAGTCCTCCACAGAAATTTTAGCAAATCCTTATAGTAAAATATTAAACATTTTAAAATACAAAAAAATTATTAATAATAATAAATAATATCAAATATGGGATGTAGTAAATACAAAATACTCCTCTTAAAACGGGGAAGATTGCCACCAACTTCCTTCTTCCGAAACATTTCTCTTGCCTTGGAACACATGTTGCGTTCCAGTTTCGGAGTGGTGGTCAAGTCACTTCTTGTTTGAATGCATTCTGCATTCCACTGGGGCACGAACTTGGTCATGTTTCTTTCTCACTTTGCACCATGATGTTTCACGTGCGGCTTTGTTTGTAACTTTGTAACTTTTTATATGCATTTGCATTCCACACATAAAATAAGTCTCTTTCCTATAAAAGTATGCACTTTTATAGTACTGCACTGTAGAAAATGATACGTGCAACATAAAATGATTTTAGTAACAAAAAGGCCTACATTCAGTGGTCTATCATGTTTTGAAAGACATTCATAAAATAAAGGTGCTCACATATAAAAGTGACCGTGCAGATATTTTGCATTCAAAAGGTACAAAGTTCTGAACAAAGCTGCATGTAGAATGCAAAATGCGTTCCAAAGAGCAACGCCAGGGCGCAAAGCGATGAGGAACCAACCTGACAAAGTCTTTTGCACCGGATGCCTTCCAACAAGAAGACCAATCACGTCGGAAGTTACAGGACCACCACTCCCAAACCGGAACTTGGGTGGACGGACCTGGCTGTACGTAATGCTGTCGCGTTTTGTATTTCACTTTGATAGTATTATGACTTCATACTAATTTGTTAGGGTTTCATACTATAAGGGTTTATTTCTGTAAAATCATATTTTATATGTTGTTTGCAAAGCATTCTCCTTTAGATAATCGAATCAATCATGAGAACAGACTGGAGGCTGCCATTTTTGTTTCACTTTGTGCAGATTTTCTGGTCCAGAACCCGGGTTTAACATTGTTCTGTCTTCTCATTGCCCAAATTTCAGTATCCTACACAGGTTTACTGGCTAAGCTGTGACAGTGGGGAGAGCAGGAGTGTGAAAGGCTTAACTTTACCCTCCAAGAGGGCACAATCTAATGCCAAACTAATCCCCAGATCCGAACTACTCTAATCTGCTTCCACCAACAAGACTTTACATGAGCATCGTGGTTACCTGCTTAAATTTTGCACCAAAACAAGTGGAAGTACTTGCCTTAACTTTTTTTTTTTTTGTATTATAGTAAAGATTTAGCAATTTAAACCGTAATCTAATTCAGACAAGGCACAGTAAGGGCACACAATGCTCTCTCTATGTTAACTGCCAGATGCAAAGGGCTGAGCTTATTGTGACTGACAGGGAGCTAAGGATAAACGGGTCTGGATTTATAAATGTAATTTTAGTTTTCACACCTCACAAATACATGTTTGTTAAATATAGGGACCAGTAAACATAATACTCGAAATCTGAGTGACTTTTTTTTTCTTAATTCCTAACAAAATAAATCCTAAATTTACAAAGACTTGGCAAGGCAGTTTCTCCGATTAGTTAGCTATAATATACTTTATAATCTGTAATATACAGAGACAATTCTTGTCTGTCCTAAGCACTCTCACTCCAGATCAGTTGGCGGGACACTCTTAATAATGCCCATCAATCACAACGGACAAGGTCTCTGCCACTTTGCTGCTTAGTAAATGTAAAAATTCTGCCGAGACTGCATACCACATATACCATTTTGTAATAGTGTGCTATCTGTGCTCCTGGATCCTCCTAGAATGTTATCCCACGTGTGGGCTCATTGGGTAGGATAAAAAACTATGGTTTAGGATGGGTTAATTCACATATCAGCTTGTTGCCACATTTTAGATTTTAAATCCTAAATTAATGACTCTGGGTTGCATGCAGTTGCATTTGGCAAAAAGAAGCCTTTTGAAGGAGGCCTCTTCCTGTATTTACCTTCTGTTGGCAATTAATGTCCCTCGCAGATTCCTACACAAACAGTGTGAAGATGCTCGGAAGTCTCTGAAGAAGCATGGTTTAAACACCGCTTGGCGTATTGTTACGTGCAGGAAATTCTAGGAGCGGTATTCTTAGTGCACCTTACTGCACTTTTCTGTTGGCAGATTTGTCTGCCAGCCCTCCAGTTAGTTGCATTAATTCACACATTTAACACCACTTTTACCCTGACACAGAATGCAGCTCTAGTGTAACGAATTATTCTGTCTAAAACTTGCATCATTTGGAAGGAGCACTGGTGGTGTTGTGCGCTCAGTTTTGATGCACTCGGATGTTTTGGAGACTCCAGTGATCCTACCTAACTGACACTTTTTATCCCCTCCTGCCGTATTACTGTGCCTTTTTTGTTTCCTTGTTGGCCTAATAGCACATTTTTTTTTTTTTTTAAATCTAGTATTCCCTCTGGTCCCGACCTCCGCTTATCAAGTTTGTAGTTGTGTTATCCCTGGTCGTCATGGTTTATCATTTTTGAGTTCTTATGGTTCCCTCAACGTATTCTTTGTTTGATAACATTTCCTCTCGCCTGTATGGAGGTTCTGTGTGTTAAGCTCAAACATTCTAACTCTCAGTAGTCTAGTCTATCTTTTCCATCTATTTTAAAACGTGTTCCTGACACCTGGACAATTACTTTACCAAAGACCATGGCTTGATCTTGAGAAACTGAAATCCCTCACTGTGCATCACATGGCCTTTGTCGAACAAAGCCATTTTCATATTGTAGTCATTGCAGACCCTTGAAATGCCAACATTGGAAGCCTTTCTATAATCTATATGGTTTTATGGAGGTGTATAATGAATACTTTGGATAGTGCGATTATTGTTCTATTAAAGGAAATCTTACCATGGGATTTTCTGGCAGTAAAGCCTTAGAGGTAAACTAGATAAACCAGTGCTCCATATTGTAAAAATAAAGCCACCTGTTCTGAATGTGTGATTATTACACAAAATTAGCTTGTTGTGCCATGCTGTCTTTTTTTTTTTCTTATAAATTGTATCCCCTTTTAGCTTGGAATTGTACGAGCAATAAATCTAATGTCCTGTTCTACGTGTACTTTACAATGTACCACAGCACTTGACCACGTTTGTCATGGATCGGAAAGATGCTGTGCTCACAGTAGAGGATGGGATCCGAAAACTAAAGTTGCTTGATGCCAAAGGAAAGGTCTGGACGCAGGATATGTGTCTCCAGGTGGATGACAAAGGTGTTAGTCTTTATGATATAGAATCCAAGGTAAATGATTGGCTTTTGCTTTCTGTGGCTTGCCAGCTGGTGTCCCTGCAAACTGTGGAACGTATAGTCCATCTTTTCTGCCCTCCCTGACCTTATCAGTCGTACACCTTGGTGATTTTTTTTGAAAGCCTTTTATAATCCTAGAGAGTGCAGCATCAAATTGTCTCCGATCTGAACTACAATTTAGCAGTAAACGTGATCCTGTATCACAGTAAGAGATCACTAGAGACAGAAATAGAACTAAAATCACCTTCCCCTGCTAGGACATTCTAATTGTGGAGAATATAGCCCCCATGCTGTCATCATTTATTCTAGATTATCGTAAACGGGGAATATGAAATCCTCTCCTATAACTGCATGTGGTGTGACAATGTTTGTATAATATTTAATAAATCATTACCTAAATATCTCCCTATTCCACGTGTCACATTAAACCAATGTAAAATGCCAAATGTGGATTGGAGTGAGTTCTATTGTTAGGACGAAGTAGGAACCAGAGAAACCCTGGCAGTGAGTGAAGACCATACAGCTTGCAGAGTCTGCACTGTCCTCCAGTGTCCTCTCCAATTTGGCATCACAGACTGCACTGTCCACCAGTGTCCCCTCCAATGTGGCATCACAGACTGCAGTGTCCCCTCCAATGTGGCATCACAGACTGCACTGTCCACCAGTGTCCCCTCCAATGTGCCGTCACAGACTGCAGTGTCCCCTCCAATGTGCCATCACAGATTGCACTGTCCTCCAGTGTCCCCTCCAATGTGGCATTACAGACTGCACTGTCCACCAGTGTCCCCTCCAATGTGCTGCCACACACTGCACTGTCCTCCAGTGTCCCTTCCAATGTGGCATCACAGACTGCACTGTCCACCAGTGTCCCCTCCAATGTGCCGTCACAGACTGCAGTGCCCCCTCCAATGTGACATCTCAGACTGCAGTGTCCCCTCCAATGTGCCATCACAGACTGCAGTGTCCCCTCCAATGTGGCATCACAGACTGCACTGTCCACCAGTGTCCCCTCCAATGTGGCATCACAGACTGCAGTGCCCCCTCCAATGTGGCATCACAGACTGCAGTGTCCCCTCCAATGTGGCATCACAGACTGCACTGTCCACCAGTGTCTCCTCCAATGTGGCATCACACACTGCACTGTCCTCCAGTCTCCCCTCCAATGTGGCATCACAGACTGCACTGTCCACCAGTGTCCCCTCCAATGTGCCGTCACAGACTGCAGTGTCCCCTCCAATGTGCCGTCACAGATTGCACTGTCCTCCAGTGTCCCCTCCAATGTGGCATCACAGACTGCACTGTCCACCAGTGTCCCCTCCAATGTGCCGTCTCACACTGCACTGTCCTCCAGTGTCCCCTCCAATGTGCCATCACAGACTGCAGTGTCCCCTCCAATGTGCCATCACAGACTGCAGTGTCCCCTCCAATGTGCCATCACAGACTGCACTTTCCACCAGTGTCCCCTCCAATGTGCTGTCACAGACTGCACTTTCCACCAATGTCCCCTCTAATGTGCCGTCACAGACTGCACTGTCCTTCAGTGTCCCCTCCAATGTGCCATCAGACTCCACTGTATCAGCACTGCGTTCTGTTTAATGACCCTTGCTCATTATAACAAACATTTCAAAGTGTGTCACTATTTTCAGAGCCCTTTTATAGTCCCCACAAATGATGGGTGACCTAGCGGGTTGAAATATTGTCAGACCATGCAGCACTTGTGGTGACAGATATTCATGGGTGTCAGAATATGAATTATCGTAATGGATAGTACGCACTCCACAATCTGCTGCTTTCCACATATTTAACTCCAATTTCTCCTGTTTAGAATGCAAGTTACGCAAGGGTCCTCTTTAGTAATAGCCTGCTCCCATGGGTGCCTGTTCCACATGTCCGCCTTGATGTGCATGTTTGCTTGTTGGATTATTTGTGCTGCATGCCCTCCAGTCTGTATTGCTACTTGCACTAAGGCACATGGTGGTGGAGGCATGCTCACGACAAACCACCACAAATGCCGGTTCTACCTACGCAGTGAATGTGATTTGATTTCTGTGCAGAATGAACTGGAGAACTTTCCTGTGAGCACCATCCAGCACTGCCAAGCTGTGATTAATGTGCTCTCATACCCCTCCATTCTTGCACTTGTTTGCAAAGAGCCATCTCAAAGCAAAGCTGATCTCCACATCTTCAACTGTGAGGATGTCAAGGTAAGCAAGATCTGACGTGTGTCACAAGCGTTTCACTTGCAAACACCTAGTGTCTTGGTTTTCTTCCTGTGAATGTAGATTGAAAGGGTTTATCCTGTTTGTGGTGGGCTGCACTTTAAAAATCATTCACCTGACTTTTTACTTTCTTTGCCACGTTTATCATGGATTCTTGTTGGACTCATTGAATGCAAATTGATTTCACAGCTCACATAGCAAGTAGGAAGTGGTTGGAAATGACGTGGAAATCTAGATTAAACATAACCTGTCGGCTTACTGATATTACTCCATTGCAGAGTGTGGATTTATTGGGTAATATGTGTCTGGAGTATATTTATTGTTTGTTAAACACACATCCCTGTGTCCAATCTAGTAAATATCTTTTTTTAAATGACTGGCTTTCTCTCCAGCTCTATCAATCAGCTGAAAAGCTACAAGTTATAAGAGTATAAACACATTGAATAACGGATTATGCTAGTTAGCGTACCTCATCACATGAATTTATAGTCCTGAGTATAAAGGGCTCGATGCTAAAACTGTGACCCCCTTATATTTGTTGTACACCGTTTTGTGAAATTGGCAAATTACCTTTTTTTCTGTGTATTTCTGCAGACTAGTGGCTCCTCAGCTGCTAGTCTGTCGTTTACTCTTCAGGTTTCAACCAGTTTCTGTTTGGAGACAATCCGTTTGAAGCAATGATTCTCTGCGATAGTCAGGATATTACTATTTAGAGCAACAACAGACATAGCCCTGTAAATAAAACAAAAAACATCAAATTGGGAAGGGAACACCTGGAACATCTATATAATACAACCCCCCAAAAAAAAAAAAAAAATAGTTTTCAATATTACAAGGCTTGGTAAATCACCTGTCTTGACAAACAAACCTGGGATTCAGTTACACCATATGGCCAGTTTGTGTTAGGCTTACCACTAAGTCACAGTACCCCATTGTCTGTGGGTCCTACACCAATTTTAACATGGTAGATTAACATGCTATTGGCAATACTTGCAGGTTAAAGGAACAATTTAGAAACTTAGGTGTTCCTCTGTCCTCCCACTCCTTTTTTCCCAGACCCCCACTACTTTGTCTCTTCCCCCCTCCCCCCCACTCCTAAATGCCTCCCTCAGCCCTCCCAGTCGGCAAAAACAGGGCTCAAAAGGGTTCATCCTTTTCATTTGCCTCATCCCAGCAAGCGCGCTGGCGCCATCTCCTTTTCTGCAGTCGTCAGGGCCAAGGGGTAACTCAGTGCACATGCGCCTCTCACGCAATAAGCCTTTCCAATAGGGAAGCATTAAATTCTTTCCTATGAGGGAAACCCAAAGCGTGAAGACGTATAACGTTGTTTCACGTTGGCAAACTATTAAACACCGGAAAGTGCCACTTGTGGCTGCAATGTTTAACCTTTCAGGGTTAAGGGGAGAGGACCAGTGCACCCAGACCACTTCACTGGGATAAAGTGGTCTGGGTACCATTTGTGTCCCTTTGAACCGAGAGACTCCTCAAATGTATGGTTTCCTGTGGTCCCCTCCAAAGGAGCACCTATAATGGAAGGGCTGGAGAGCAAGAGATCTGGATTCAAAATGTACACAGAAAAACAGTAATTGGGGGCATACCCAGAACATGCATTTCTCAGTAACGGAGCTTTCCTTTAGACCAAAATCCACAAACCGAAAGCCAACCAGAGATCAATGGTCACATTCTACGTCTCCAGCACAGCGAGTCACGTCAATATGAAAGTGATTGTTAGAATATAGCTGCCATATAGTCACCATTCTGTTGCAAAGAGTTAAAGCACAATAGTTGTGTCCGGGCACGACAATACGACTTTTTAAAATCCGCACTTGAATCCGAATCCCCAAAAAACCTAAAAAATAATTAAACACAAAAATGAATTAAACACATTCTCTTCATGGGGAGGGGACAAAAAAAGGAAAATAATAAAATTCTAACGTGCCGTTTATGAAGAAGGCAATCTGCGGATTCACTTTTTTGTTTGTTTTATTGGAATCTGGAAACTCCCCTAGCTGAGTGGCATGACCGTCAAGTGTTGCACGTCCCTTTAAAGACCATCTTTCTATCTGTCTATCTCTCTACTCTCCTAATGTCCCTCTTATTAGGTGCTCCGTATCGTAGGTGTGTCTGAGTGTATAGCACAGCTCCGCAGCAATAATACTCCCAGTAATGTGTCTGAGTGTATAACAGAGCTCCACAGCAATCATACTCCCAGTAATGTGTCCGAGTGTATAACAGAGCTCCACAGCAATCATACTCCCAGTAATAATACTCCCAGTAATGTGCCTGAGTGTATAACCAAGAGCTCCCACAGCAATAATACTCCCAGTAATGTGTCTGAGTGTATGGCAGGCTCCACAATAATACTCCCCAGTAATGTGTCACAGGTGTATAACAGAGGCTCCACACAATGGCATACTCCCAATGAATGTGTGTCTGAGTGTATAACAGAGCCCCACAGCAACCAATAAGCCCAGTAATGTGGCCAATGAGGTGTATGACAGGCTCCACAGCAATAATACTTTCACAGTAATGTGTCTGTGTGTATAACAAGGATCCACAGCAATGTACTCCTAGTAGTATTGTCTGGAGTGTATAACAAAACCACAGCAATATACTCCCAGTAATGTGTCTGAGTGTATAACAGAGCTCCACAGCAATAATACTCCCAATGTGTGTGCCTGAGTGTATAACAGAGCTCCACAGCAGTAATACTCAGTAATGTATCTTAGGGTATAACAAGGCTCCACATCAATAATACTCCCAGTAATGTGTCTTAGTGTATAACAGAGCTCCACAACAATAATACTCCCAGTACTGTGTCTGAGTGTATAGCAGAGCCCCACAGCAATAATACTCCCAGTAATGTGTCTGAGTGTATAACAGAGCTCCACAGCAATAATACTCCCAGTAATGTGTCTGAGTGTATAACAGAGCTCCACAGCAATAATACTCCCAGTAATGTGCCTGAGTGTATAACAGAGCTCCACAGCAATAACACTCCCAGTAATGTGTCTGAGTGTATAACAGAGCTCCTAGCAATAATACTCTGAGTAATGTGTCAGAGTGTATAACAGAGCTCCACGGCAATAATACTCCCAGTAATGTGTCTGAGTGTATAACAGAGCACCACAGCAATAATACTCCCAGTAATGTGTCTGAGTGTATAACAGAGCTCCACAGCAATAATACTCCCAGTAATGTGTCTGAGTGTATAACAAAGCTCCACAGCAATAATACTCCCAGTAATGTGTCTGAGTGTATAACAGAGCTCCACAGCAATAATACTCCCAGTAATGTCTGAGTGTATAACAGAGCTCCACAGCAATAATACTCCCAGTAATGTGTCTGAGTGTATAACAGAGCTCCACAGCAATCATACTCCCAGTAATAATACTCCCAGTAATGTGCCTGAGTGTATAACAGAGCTCCACAGCAATAATACTCCCAGTAATGTGTCTGAGTGTATAACAGAGCTCCCCAGCAGTAATACTCCCAGTAATGTGTCTGAGTGTATAACAGAGCTCCACATCAATAATACTCCCAGTAATGTATCTGAGTGTATAACAGAGCTCCACAGCAATAATACTCCCAGTAATGTGTCTGAGTGTATAACAGAGCCCCACAGCAATAATACTCCCAGTAATGCTGAGTGTATAACAGAGCTCCACAGCAATAATACTCCCAGTAATGTGTCTGAGTGTATAACAGAGCTCCACAGCAATAATACTCCCAGTAATGTGTCTGAGTGTATAACAGAGCTCCACAGCAATAATACTCCCAGTAATGTGTCTGAGTGTATAACAGAGCTCCACGGTAATAATACTCCCAGTAATGTGTCTGAGTGTATAACAGAGCTCCACAGCAATAATACTCCCAGTAATGTGTCTGAGTGTATAACAGAGCTCCACAGCAATAATACTCCCAGTAATGTGTCTGTGTATAACAGAGCTCCACAGCAATAATACTCCCAGTAATGTGTCAGAGTGTATAACAGAGCTCCACAGCAATAATACTCCAAATAATGTGTCTGAGTGTATAACAGAGCTCCACAGCAATAATACTCCCAGTAATGTGTCTGAGTGTATAACAGAGCTCCACAGCAATAATACTCCCAGTAATGTGTCTAGGTGTATTACAGAGCTCCACAGCAATAATACTCCCAGTAATGTGTCTGAGTGTATAACAGAGCTCCACAGCAATAATACTCCCAGTAATGTGTCTGAGTGGATAACAGAGGTCCACAGCAATAATACTCCCAGTAATGTGTCTGAGTGGATAACAGAGCTCCACAGTAATAATACTCCCAGTAATATGTCTGAGTGTATAACAGAGCTCCACAGTAATAATACTCCCAGTAATGTGCCTTCGTGTATAACAGAGCTCCACAGCAATAATACTCCCAGTAATGTGTCTGAGTGTATAACAGAGCTCCACAGCAATAATACTCCCAGTAATGTGTCTGAGTGTATAACAGAGCTCCGCAGTAATAATACTCCCAGTAATGTGTCTGAGTGTATAACAGAGCCCCACAGCAATAATACTCCCAGTAATGTGTCTGAGTGTATAACAGAGCTCACAGTAATAATACTCCCAGTAATGTGTCTGAGTGTATAACAGAGATCCACAGCAATAATACTCCCAGTAATGTGTCTGAGTGTATAACAGAGCCCCACAGCAATAATACTCCCAGTAATGTGTATGAGTGCATAACAGAGCCTCACAGCAATAATACTCCCAGTAACTGAGTGTATAACAGAGATCCACAGCAATAATACTCCCAGTAATGTGTCTGAGTGTATAACAGAGCCCCACAGCAATAATACTCACAGTAATGTGTATGAGTGCATAACAGAGCCCCACAGCAATAATACTCACAGTAATGTGTCTGAGTGTATAACAGAGCTCCACAGCAATAATACTCCCAGTAATGTGTATGAGTGCATAACAAAGCCCCACAGCAATAATACTCCCAGTAATGTGTCTGAGTGTATAACAGAGCTCCACAGCAATAATACTCCCAGTAATGTGTCTGAGTGTATAACAGAGCTCCACAGTGATAATACTCACAGTAATGTGTCTGAGTGTATAACAAAGCTCCACAGCAATAATACTCCCAGTAATGTGTCTTTAAACTACAATAAATGTGTTTTGAAATCATTTGGTCTAAATAAGATACATTGTTCTTGTTATAAATTACATTTGAATTCTATAAATTGTTAAAACAGCCCCTTCCTGACCACACACACTCCAGTCTGCCCCATTCCCCCCACACTCAGATCTGCCCCATTCCCCCTGGACACACCCACACTCAGATCTGCCCCATTCCCCCCTGGACACACCCACACTCAGATCTGCCCCATTCCCCCCCACACTCAGATCTGCCCCATTCCCCCCCACACTCAGATCTGCCCCATTCCTCCCCACACTCAGATCTGCCCCATTCCCCCCTGGACACACCCACACTCAGATCAGCCCTACGCCGGCCACACCCGTAAAATTAAAGTGCAACCGCATTCTCTTTAAAACACTTAGAGCTAAATTACAGGGAAGTGAATTAATAAAAAGGACAAACTGACGTGCAAGCAGTTAGCTAGGTTTGCATGTTGTAGTTATAGTCACCATGTCTACTAACAGCTTTGCTTACACTGTTCTTGGTACATACCGAGAGGGAGACACTAGTTCAGTAGCACAAATAGTAAAAATGCTGCACAAAACAAAAATAAATAGAATTAAATGACAAACAAAATGGCATGTCTGAGGTCAAACCCTTTCAAATGAAGTAATGAGCAATTATTTAAAATTGCCTGCATGTAGGACCCTGATCTGGTATCGATAGATCATTTCCAGAGATGGGCTGCTAGAATTATAGTTCCCTCTTACCCACAACACAAAAGGGGATATTTTATCCCAATTCTGTAATAATGGATCCTTTCAATGTCTGAACCATTGAAGGCAATATTCAGAATGCTGAATTGATTTATCAGCTCTTTATAAATAGATCTGCCTTTGGAAAGGTAAATCCCTCCAGTAAATAGCCTGGTCACCGCAGGGCACTGCATCTGGGAAAGGTGAATGTGATAATAAAATGGGTTGTGGGCTCCACATGTTGGACTGGGAGACGTCCTCTTTGAAATGGGGTTATTAGAATTGCACTAGAGGATTTTACTGCTCCTGCGCACTTGGTATGTTGTGTAATTGATGTGCAAATGTTGACTGTTGATGACATCATGGTGACTTCATAACGTCTCCTGTTTTTAAATAGCAGCTTTTTCTTTATCAGAAGGCTATGGGCAGGAGATGTAGCTCCAACTGTCCCACCATCTTTCCCTTGCAGAGCCTTCTGAAACCCTGAATCCTCTCCCGTGATTGGAGGGAATTCTTGTGATAAAACATGGGAGTCTATTGGGTTTGAAGAGGTTAGTCCCAACGTAGGCCTCATACATACATTAAGTGTGTGATCATTGGCTGAGTGCTCTTAGATTGACCAGCTAATAGTCCATCCCAGGATCTTGCTTTAACTCTCCTGTTAATTTATCTGCAAACGTCACATTCATCAACCGGCGCCGGAAATGTGGGATTCAGGGGTCGGCTGAATTAAGATGGGTTGAAGTTAACCGTGTTTTCGATGCTTTACTATAAGTTATAAGCAGAGAGAAGATGGTGCATTGTTTTGGTACAGTAATGCATTGCAGAGTCCGTTTCTCTCCATTTCTGTTGTGAGAGGAAGACCATGAAGATCAGGCAATGCTATTTGTTATTGAAGAAAAGTGCAACGTGCCTGGCATAGAGGGGACTTATTGGTCTGTTTCTCTGGATTCTTTACATTTTGTAATAGCTCCCCTGCCCCCCATTGTAATGTGTTTTTATTGTTTCAAGGATCTTACTTTTTAGTTTGCTGTTAATTCGTTCTAAGTGGTTCATAATAAATTACTATAATTATTGCTGAAAGTGAGATTTTTTTTTTATTCCAGGCATCAATCATCCAACAAGATATTGAAAGTGCAATCAGTGACGGCAAAGGGGGGAAAATGAAAAAACGACCTGATGTATTGAGGTTGGTGTCAGCTTTGATGTTCGGTCAACTAATTAAACAAATGACTTGATACAGTCTTGAGTCCTGGGTGAAATCAGTCCATACTTCTGTTTGTGCCGAGCTCATAATTAACTGCAATAAAAGGAACACTGTAGGGTCAGGAATGCATGTTTGTGTTTCATCCACCATTTGGGTGGCTTTTCCCCCCTTAGTCTACTTAGAATATGTTAAAACTCACCTTCTTTCCAGTGCCACGGGGGTCTGCCGAAACTGGCCCCGCCCTGATCAGCCTCCTTCATGATGAAATAGGTGTAGCCGAGCTCTGATACCACGACTTGGTATCTCTGCTGCTTTCTCGAAGCTGAAAGAAGCACTGTAGTTATCAAAGCACTTATCCTCCCAGCAACTAGACGACACATAGATTTGGGAGTCAACTGAGCTTTATTTGGCGACACACAGCTTTTATGCACAGCCCCTAGCATGGGGTCTACATAGAAAAACCACACCGGTTTCTTCCCAAGAGTGTCTGTGTCTGAGACATAATTGAGCCCAAAATCGGATAACTCAATTATCTGTTACAGGAAACAGTACACAATAATACAAAATACCCCCAAAATACATCATAATAGTGTAGGAACCCACACAAGTCATATCTTCGAATAGCTTGAGTCTGAGCGCACACTTTATCGAAATAGTGCTCAAACCCCTTCGGTGGTTTAGAATCGCCATTCGATTGAAGTTTTGATCAGTCGGCCACGCGGTGTTGTCCCAAAATAGTACCACAGAAAACAAGGCAATGACCAGTCATCTTTTGGGAGTTCCCATACGAACACTGACGAATGCTTCTCCTGGCTGTTAGGGAGCGGATGCTCCCCTGTTCAGTAGTTCTGGTCTCCCAAACGCCATTCTCCTAACTGTTTGGGAAGTTGGAAGGGCAGCAGTACAAGTTTCCCGGGTATTCGCGGGGTCGCTTAGCAGACATACAGTTCCACATACTCAACAACCATGTACTGCGTTTGGGAGATAAAATGGGCGCCAATTCTTGGAGCACGTGTGTTTGGTTATACGAACAGCGGCCACACAGAGAAAGCACTTGAACTAATTGCTCATTTGTGTTTAACAGCCTGGGGTGGTCGGTGATTATGAACTGTTACCAGGGGGGCCCACACAGAGTTCTGTAAACTAACAGGGGGTGTACGGACAGCCGAACAAAAGGAATAAAAGTTTATTTCACAAATCCATTCTGCTACAATCAGAATTGCCATGGGGAAAGCATTGGATTGGCTGAAATCATCAAGGAGGCAGGATGGGGGCAGGCCTAAACACTATTGTGGCCAATCAGCACCTCCTCATAGAGCTGCATTGAATCCATGCATCTCTGTTAGGAAAGTTCAGTGTCTCCATGCAAAGTGTGGAGACACTGAATGGCAGTCACACTGTGCAGCACTGCCCCATCTGTGCACCTCTAGCAGCTATCTGAGGAGTTGCCACTAGGCAGTGTTTGCATGAAAATGCCTGAAGGTTATAATTATACTCACCAGAACTACTACAAAGCTGTAGTTGTTCTAGTGACTAGAGTGCCCCTTGAAGCTTAATATTATCACTACAAGCACAATTCTCATCTCCAGGGTACAATTCCACATATAGAAATAGAATCTGTAATGTAGTTTGTTATTCAAATGAAAGTGAAAATGTTCTGCTTAAATTTGTATTCACATCTAAGGGAGGAGATACACCCAGCTCACAGTATGGTGCAAAGGTTCCGGGCCAAGCCCTCGTTGGGACACTCGAGGATATGGGACGTAGGAAAGACGTATAAACAGTTTATCAGGTTTTATTATTAAAACTACATGATTACCACAATGGAATAAACCGCTGTATGTGGTATCCACTTCGTCATGTGACGATCTTGAGATCAGTGGAATTAACCATTAATAAATCCTATTACACAAACTGTTGATATGGCATAGAGCAGCAAACTCTGTTTAAATGGCAAAAGCTTGCTGTCTAGAGTCTGTGGGTTTTCTTCAAGTTTATTTTTTGAAGTGCCTATTTAAATAGAAACTGTCCCTTTTTGTAACTGGGGCAGAAACCTCTCCCTAACTCCATTAACTCTGCAGAGATAACGCAGGCCTGTTCGAAACCATGCGTTCACTTGCAACTCCAGCACAGAGGGTCTTTGATTGGAGGATTCCTCAGGAGAGCTGGGAGGGCAGCAGGTCTGCAGCTTTCACGAGTTGTGTTTTTAAAAAAATAAATACATATTTTTTTTATACCGATTAAAGAAAATGGTCAAAAAAAATAAATGTTTTTTGTTTGGTGATATATCTACTAAGATATAAAGTCTAAATTAAACAGACTGTGCAGTAAAGGAAATGTAAACATTAGATCTCTCGTTACAGAACGTGTGCATGGAAACTCGGCCAGGGGAGGTGTGAAGGCTGTATAAGCAAAGTGATTTAACAGCTAAATGGCAGATAATTGAGCATTGAGACTACAGGGGCATGGTCTATATGCCAAAACTGCTTTCCAGTATAAGGGACTTTCTCCTTATTGAAAATCTTGCAGAGTTAACTCCGTTATCCTCCGTTATATGGAGTGGAGACTTGGCTGTGTGGATCCTGCAGAGTTCCGTATTAGCAGTTATATGGAGAGGAACCCTTGGCAGTGTGGGTCCTTTAGAGTTCACTATTAGCAGTTGTAGCAGAGCTCCCTGTACCCCGGCTGGGTACCTCCGCCAAGGACCGATTCCTAGCTGAAACTTCTGCCCTAGTCGCTTGGCTTGCCTGGGGTTCTCCTGGAGCCTTTCCGTCCTGGAACAGGGTAGGGGACTAGCTCGATTAACTCCCAGGAACTGGACGACACACAGTTCTGGGAGCTGTAGTCCTTATAAGGACTTTCCCCTCTGAATCCTCCACGAGCTAGAACCAGATGCTGAAAAGTGAATAGCCCTTTCCCCTCCCAGTAACTGGACAACACACAATTCTAGGAGTACAACTGATTTTAATGAGCCTTTTGTGCACAGCCCACAGCAAGGGGTCTCCAAACAATACAATGCAAGCCCCGCCCAGGTGTCTCTATGCTTAGGAGATAATTGAATCGAAGACCGGAAAGTAAATTATCTCCCAGGAACAGAGAGCCAAACATAAAAGTACCCCAAAACATAATAAAAACATACAATAGCCCCACGTGTCCTACATCCCAAAACAACCCTGATCTGAGTGCCCAAGTTGCCCAAATAGCACTCAGATCCATGCAGTATAGGGGAATCGCCACCGAGGCAAAGTTATGACCTGCCGTACATGTGGTCCTATGCCCAAAATAGTTCCAGAGCAATGTGTGCTTTGGCTGGTCAACTTTCGGGAGCTCCTGCCACTGAAATACAGGGTGCTCCGTCTGGCTCTCAGGGAGTGTTTGTTCCTCTTCATCTTAGGCACTTCCCCTCCAAAAAGTGCTCTCTTGGCGGGTCGGCAAGTGATTCAAAACGCCGGACCAAGTTGACTGGGAACCGCAAGGTCACATAACCAAAAAAAGGTTTCATAACAATCACAGCGAAGTCCTGCTGAGGACCGTTCACGTCTTAGTTTGCACAAACGTTCCAAGGTGACCGGGTACCACAAAGTCTTCATGCCAGAATTAGTTCCATAGCGGATGCGGCTAAGTAGCGCTAAGAACCGTTCATGGGTTTGTTCATGTGAACGGACGCCAGGAAGCTAGCGTTCGGTTTAATTCGTGAGAAGGGAAAGTGCCAAACCAAGGGTGCAGAGAGAAAGCTGCTGAGGGACGGCCGGGAATGTAACTCTTGAATGGGGTGTCAGACCGGACCCTTGTCAGTGGACAGGAGGTCAGCTTCCACACTCCTCCAGGAGTTTGTGGCAAACGTTCGTGGTAAGGAGCATTTGTCACAGCAGCTATTTGGAGAAGTGTCCCTTGGCAGTGTGGATCCTGCAGAATTCAGTATTAGCAGTTACATGGAAAGGAGCCATTGTTCCTGATCAGTTCAGTATTAGTAGTTATATGGAGAGGAGTTCTTGGGTCATGCAGAGTTCACTATTCACAGTGGTAATAAAAGGCTATTGTTCATAAAGATGGAATTAAGTGAACCCTACTCCTTTGCTGTCTCGTTTAGTTATGGGTAATACATTGCAGGTATAATTGGAGACAATAAATCATGCTTTCTTTAAATGTTTGTTCTAGGGCAATAACCGCTAGTGACAATCGAATTCCACCACCTCCAGGGGCCCCAGCGCCTACACCCCCTGGATCTGTTACACAAGTAGACGTGCGCAGCCGCGTTGCCGCTTGGTCGACCTGGGCATCTGAATATGGATACTGTACGTAATGCCTTATCACATATGTGTATTTGGTTACACACAGACAGACATAGAAACATAGAAACATAGAATGTGACGGCAGATAAGAACCATTCGGCCCATCTAGTCTGCCCAATTTTCTAAAAACTTTCATTATCCCTAGCCTTATCTTATAGTTAGGATAGCCTTATGCCTATCCCATGCATGCTTAAACTCCTTTACTGTGTTAACCTCTACCACTTCAGCTGGAAGGCTATTCCATACATCCACTACCCTCTCAGTAAAGTAATACTTCCTGATATTATTTTAAACCTTTGTCCCTCTAATTTAAGACTATGTCCTCTTGTTGTGGTAGTTTTTCTTCTTTTAAATATAGTCTCCTCCTTTACTGTGTTGATTCCCTTTATATATTTAAATGTTTCTATCATATCCCCCCTGTCTCGTCTTTCCTCCAAGCTATACATGTTAAGATCCTTTAACCTTTCCTGGTAAGTTTTATCCTGCAATCCATGAACCAGTTTAGTAGCCCTTCTCTGAACCCTCTCTAAGGTATCAATATCCTTCTGAAGATACGGTCTCCAGTACTGTGTACAATACTCCAAGTGAGGTCTCACCAGTGTTCTGTACAATGGCATGAGCACTTCCCTCTTTCTACTGCTAATACCTCTCCCTATACAACCAAGCATTCTGCTAGCATTTCCTGCTGCTCTATTACATTGTCTGCCTACCTTTAAGTCATCAGAAATAATCACCCCTAAATCCCTTTCCTCATATGTTGAGGTTAGGACTCTATCAAATATTCTGTACTCTGCCCTTGGGTTTTTACGTCCAAGATGCATTATCTTGCACTTATCCACATTAAATGTCAGTTGCCACAATTCTGACCATTTTTCTTGTTTACCTAAATCATTTGCCATTTGGCTTATCCCTCCTGGAACATCAACCCTGTTACATATCTTAGTATCATCAGCAAAAAAGACATACCTTACCATCAAGACCTTCTGCAATATCACTAATAAAAATATTAAAGAGAATGGGTCCAAGTACAGATCCCTGAGGTACCCCACTGGTGACAGGTCCAAGCTTCGAATATATTCCAGTAACTACAACCCTCTGTTGCCTGTCACTCAGCCACTGCCTTACCCATTCAACAATATTGGAATCCAAACTTAAAGATTGCAGTTTATTGATAAGCCTTCTATGTGCAACAGTGTCAAAGCCTTACTGAAATCTAGGTAAGCAATGTCTACTGCACCACCCTGATCTATAATTTTAGTTACCCAATCAAAAAAATCAATAAGATTAGTTTGGCATGATCTCCCTGAAGTAAACCCATGTTGTCTCTGATCTTGAAATCCATGTGTTTTAGATGTTCATCAATCCTATCCTTTAACATGGTTTCCATCACTTTCCCCACTACTGAAGTAAGGCTTATTGGCCTATAGTTGCCCGACTCCTCCCTATTACCTTTCTTGTAAATGGGCACAACATTCGCTAACTTCCAATCTTCTGGGACTACTCCTGTTAACAATGATTGGTTAAATAAATCTGTTAATGGTTTTGCTAGTACATCACAATCCACACTCTAGCTTGTTGGACAAATGTACAGAAATATTAATGTTTATGCTTAGGCTAAAATAAACTTGTTTCCATGGATATGCTAGAAAAATTTCAACTTCATAGAGTCTAAAGAAGCCCCTGTATAAAGTCCATGTAGTCCCTGTATAAAATCTGTCTAGTCTATATATAGATCAAATCTAGTTATTATCGAACACTATATAAATTAAATCTGAACCATTTAGAGACAAAACACTGGTTCGGGCGGTATAGACCATCTAGTTCATATATCCATCCATATACTGGTTATTATGTTTAGTCTGGTTGGTTAATACACTTCCTAAATTAAAACCTTATAAAAATTGACAACGTTGCTTAGAATAGCTTTTTTTTCTGTCTTCAATTCTCTTTTGTGTGTTTTTTTTTCTCTTTAACATTATTTTACATGTGTTTTTTTTTTTTGTTTTGTTTTTTTAACACTTTTAGATGATAAATTGAGGCAAAATGGAGACTGGGACGAAGCTCCAGGGATGGTAGAGGCACGTATTGACAGAGATGTTGTGAGTAACAAGTGTGATACTTATATAAAATCTTATAACTTGCACTACCTTGTGTCTGCAACAAATGCTTAAAGCGTGCATCGCTATAATGAAAGATCAGTTAATGAATAGATAAGGGATACGCGGATAAGCCTGATATTTGGTACTTGTTTCATGGGACTTTTTTGTGCTACGTTCATATACTGTGACGGCACACATACTGAGGCTATCTCCGATTTGAGGAATATAATTGACGGTCTTCAGGGGGATATATGATTACAGCACTGACACCCCGGCCGAGCCTGTATTACAGCCTGTATCGCAGCAGGAATTTAGCGGATTTCAAAGCTCACCGATTGATATACAGTCACCTTTTTCATCCATTACAGATTTTCCACAAATTCTCCGCTTGCATCTAAGGCTACAATCCATTTGGATACTTCAGTGGGTGAGATCCACCTATTTATTACTTAAAGGACCACTCTAGGCACCCAGACCACTTCAGCTTAATGAGGTGGTCTGGGTGCCTGGTCCAGCTAGGGTTAACCCATTTTTTCATAAACATAGCAGTTTAGCAGTTTATGAATGGGTTAAACCTTCCCCTATTTCCTCTAGTGGCTGTCTCATTGACAGCCACTAGAGGCGCTTGTGTGCTTCTCACTGTGATTTTCACAGTGAGAGCACGCAAGCGTCCATAGGAAAGCATTATGAATGCTTTCCTATGTGACCGGCTGAATGCGCGCGCAGCTCTTGCCGCGCGTGCGCATTCAGCCGACGGGGAGGAGAAGAGGAGGATCGGAGGAGGAGAGCTCTCCGCCCAGCGCTGGAAAAAGGTCAGTTTTAACCCCTTTCCCCTATTTTTTCTTTTTTTCTTTTTTCTATGTACATAGATTACAACAGATCCAACCACTATCCATATGGATATGTTTTCCTTAGACCATTAAACAGGAATATTATTAGCTGTGTATATATACTTATTATGAATTTATACAATACCCATGGAGGTCATTCTGTAAATAGCTATTGAATATATGATGTAATATATTCTTTTGATCAATTATAATTTCTTACATAAAGCTAAATACCTATGAATTTAAGAATTAGAGCATAATAAATTATATTAGATTACCTTTCACTATCGTTTGATTATTTTACTACATTGAGTGCGGTATTCATATTAATTTTTTGTACGTTCAAGAAGGCCACTGTATCTGTACCCAATTCAAAGTCTGAGATTGCCCCGCTTTGGGGCACTCTAAACTGCAAATTGGCAGTGCCAGGATTCTGTTTTCTGCATAATATAATTGCTGTATTTAGCCACAAGACATGCAGATACATGACCGAACACTAACAGAGATACAGGAGGGAACGATAGGAAGGTATACAACCGGACCTTAGTGTGATCAGGCTTGACGCTAGGAAACTGATATAACAGAGCTAAATAGAAGTATGCCAGACCAGTCCAAGAGCCAAAGAAATAAAATAAACCTAGTCATGAGTTCCAAGAGCTAGATATGAGAATATCCACATTGGAAACACAGGAACAATGATGACAGTCTGAGATTAGCTGGGTTTGGAACTCTGGATGCAATACTCGTAATCTACGGCTTGCTGGGTCTGGAACTCTGGATGCAATACTCGTAATCTATGGCTAGCTGGGTCTGGAACTCTGGATACAATACTCGTAATCTACGGCTTGCTGGGTCAGGAACTCTGGATGCAATACTCGTAATCTACGGCTTGCTGGGTCTGGAACTCTGGATGCAATACTCGTAATCTACGGCTAGCTGGGTCAGGGACACTGGATACAATACTCGTAATCTACGGCTTGCTGGGTCTGGAACTCTGGATACAATACTCGTAATCTACGGCTTGCTGGGTCTGGAACTCTGGATGCAATACTCGTAATCCACGGCTAGCGGGGTCAGGGACACTGGATACAATACTCGTAATCTACGGCTTGCTGGGTCTGGAACTCTGGATGCAATACTCGTAATCTACGGCTTGCTGGGTCTGGAACTCTGGATGCAATACTCGTAATCTACGGCTAGCGGGGTCAGGGACACTGGATGCAATACTCGTAATCTACGGCTAGCGGGGTCAGGGACACTGGATACAATACTCGTAATCTACGGCTAGCGGGGTCAGGGACACTGGATACAATACTCGTAATCTACGGCTAGCGGGGTCTGGAACACTGGATACAATACTCGTAATCTACGGCTTGCGGGGTCTGGAACACTGGATACAATACTCGTAATCTACGGCTAGCGGGGTCAGGGACACTGGATACAATACTCGTAATCCACGGCTAGCGGGGTCAGGGACACTGGATACAATACTCGTAATCTACGGCTAGCTGGGTCTGGAACACTGGATACAATACTCGTAATCTACGGCTTGCTGGGTCAGGACCACTGGATGCAATACTCGTAATCTACGGCTAGCTGGGTCAGGAACACTGGATGCAATACTCGTAATCTACGGCTAGCGGGGTCAGGGACACTGGATGCAATACTCGTAATCTACGGCTAGCGGGGTCTGGAACACTGGATACAATACTCGTAATCTACGGCTAGCTGGGTCTGGGACACTGGATACAATACTCGTAATCTAC
>OW240914.1:360595100-360614218 GCA_933207985.1 Pelobates cultripes
GGTGTTTGTGTGCGGCCCTGTGATTATTGGATATATTAAGAAGCACTATTTTCATGTTTCTAGGCCAAATTAAAGTTACACATACAGAATCCCAGTGCCACCGAACTGGTTCACTTTCTGTTCACCCCATTAAATATGGTAAGGTTTAAATGTTTTTCTTCTTTAAAATGTCTGACTGTTTTAATGCGCAAAGACCAACCTAGTTCACAGAATGCTTATTTATACTTGTACCGAAATTGGGGTTGTGTGTAAATGCTAGGTGTTAAGGGATTTACTTTTTTTGAGTGGAGGTCTGTAGGGAGAACTGTAAGTCAAGGTATGGGGTCTGAAGGAATGTGTGTTGAAACGTATGGCCTCTGAAGGGGTGTAGGGAGTTTATAGGATCTAAAGGGGTGTGTTTGGATTTACAGGCGCTGGGACTGTGTGTTTACTGACTTAAAGGGGATGTTTGTGTGTGGGGGCATATGGGGGCTGAGGGTGTGTGCGGGAGGTTTCAAGGCTAAAGAAGTGAGTATTTGAATGGGCGCTGAACTTGTTGAGGGAATGTACAGGACCTAAGAGGGTCTTTGGGAGGGATGTTTGGGAGCTGAGGAACTGTGTGTGTGTGTGTATGTATATATATATATATATATATATATATATATATAATAGTGTAATTGATGTATATGTTGGGGCTAAATGGGTGTGTAGAGGGTGTGGGGGTCTATTTATTGTTGAGGTGGGGTTGAGTGGGTCTACATATGGAATTAATGGAAGTATATCTGGGGCTGAGTAAGTGTGTAGAGGTCGAGGTGGGGGTTGATGGTTGTGAGTGGAAGCTGAGTGGGTGTGTAGAGGTTGCATAGAGGCTTAATAGATGTTTAGAAGTTATAGGGTGTGTGTAGAGTCTGAGTGGCTGTTGGGTGTGTAGAGGCGGAGTGGGTGTTTAGAAGTTGAGGGGTGTGCATGTAGAGGCTGAGTGAGTGTTTTAGAAATTGAGAGGTTTGTGTGTGTGGGGAGGCTGAGTGGGTGTTTAGAAGTTGAGAGAGTTAGAGTGAGGCCACAGACTGATACCAGGAAGCAGCATGTTTGTGTATTGTGATCCTGAAAGTTGTTTTTCCACTCTCTTACTGTAGATGGTGGATGCGACAGGTGGTCCAGAGCTTGCACAATCTGTTCTGAGCCCACTCTTGATAAAGGATGCCATTGAGTTTTTAAACTATGCCCTTAATACTGAAGAAAAACAACTTTGGGCAAAGCTGGGTGACAGCTGGAGAAAGACACGGTAAAAGAAAAGGTTGAGTGATGGATGCTGGGTTGGGAGGCTATATTTTAAGATAATGGGGTACAGCCGTGCTGAGAATCACTTCCTTGATGGCTATTTACAGAAGGTTGACAAAGTTAGGGAGTATGTAGACTGGCATCATTTTGAAAAATGAGCCGTTTGGGGTAGATGGAGTTTAATGTACAGAGTCCCTCGGCCCAGTGAATTCAGAAAGGTCTACGTGTACGATTGTGGTCAGTGGATTAAGGGTTTGATGAAGAGTCTTTGCTTCTTACTCTTTGCTCGTTAAATAGACAATTTGCTTAGAATGTATTAATTTCTGTTAACCCTTGCTGTGTAGCTAGCGTACTGAATCATGGTGCTGGCCCTTCACTACCCTGTGAGGTAGTTCCTGTAACACTACCTGGGAAATCACTCCCAAGTTGAAAAAAGACAATGCAAAACTTAATTTTTGTGTCTTTTATAGTTATACGCTAAATTCTGATTCTAGCTGTAGCTAAACGAGAAATACATTTGCCCAATTTCCTCTTTCTTTTATATAATTTTCCCTTCCACTGATGTTCCCAGACACGTTCATCACACACTTTTATATTAAATAATTCTAAGAACGAAGAATAACCATCAAATTGCTTTCTTTCTGTATAGTGCAGAGTGGCCAAAAGATCAGTTCATCCCGCCATACATCCCACGTTTCCGGAATGGCTGGGAACCGCCATTATTAAACTTTGCAGGTGTACCAAAGGAGCAGAGTCTCAATCATTTGGCTGAAACTATGGCAAATGTTGCTGACCTGCAGCGGAAACAAGACTTCAAGAATTTTCCAACCGAGGTAAGAAAGTGTTCAAGAATGCCAAGAACACAAACTGTTAGGGTGCTATATCTGAATGTATAGATTTATTTACATCAGCCTCCTGCCATGTTTGCACTAATCAGAACTGTGTTTGATACCAGAGTGGCTATCCATAGCCCTGATTACTCCTTTCAAGTCTATATTTTATTACTATGATGCTTTTATAAAGCGCAAACACATTCCACGGCTCTGTACATGGGTACAATTGTTACAAGTAAAAAGACAAAGTTACAGTGCATTTAAGAAACAATACAGAATGTGACAACATAGACTGGTGGAGTTAAGGACCCTATTCCAGTGGGAATGTACGGTAGCAAGGGTGAGCAAAGTTGAGATGTCAAAACAGAGTGAGTTGAGGGCATAATGTATTTATGACACTGGACCTCCACCTCCTGGTGATTATCATTGGAAGCTGCACAACGGTTTTAAAAGGACAACTGTACTTTTTAACTTCTCGTTTATTAAACTTAAAAATGAAACTTGGTTGGATCTGTGTTAATTATAGCCTATACTGAGAGATGATTGGTTGGATTGCTGTTATTTATAGTTTATGCTGAGAGATTATTTAAAAGTTGCACTATTGAAGGCAACAGAAAATTGCATTAGGCTTGTCAGTAAAAGCAAAAAATTCAAGAAACCACTGTGGTACTCCGCAGATGTGGCCAAAATAATAAAAAACAAAAAGTTAGCATTTAGTAATTATAAAAAAAAACAGAGTGAGGAAGACAGAATGATCTATAAGATTAGGCAGAAAGAGGCTAAGCAAGTTATAAGAGCTTCCAAATCACACACAGAAGAGAAAATAGCACAGTCAGTAAAAAAGGGGGGATAAAACATTTTTTAGATACATAAATGAGAAAAGAAAAGTAAAACAAGGATTAGTTAGATTAAAAACAAAAGAAGGAAGGTATGTAGAAGAGGATAAAGGCCAGGCTGACTGCCTCAATGAATATTTTTGTTCTGTATTTACAGAAGAAAATGAAGGAAAGGGACCTCAGTTGAGAAAAAGGATAAATGAGTCATTTATTACACGTGAGTTTACAGAGGAAGAGGTTCTATTTCAACTGTCAAAAGTAAAGACAAATAAGTCAATGGGACCTGATGGAATACACCCAAAGCTATTAAAAGAGCTTAGTGGTGTACTAGCAAAACCATTAACAGATTTATTTAACCAATCATTGTTAACAGGAGTAGTCCCAGAAGATTGGAAGTTAGCGAATGTTGTGCCCATTTACAAGAAAGGTAATAGGGAGGAGTCGGGCAACTATAGGCCAGTAAGCCTTACTTCAGTAGTGGGGAAAGTGATGGAAACCATGTTAAAGGATAGGATTGATGAACATCTAAAAACACATGGATTTCAAGATCAGAGACAACATGGGTTTACTTCAGGGAGATCATGCCAAACTAATCTTATTGATTTTTTTGATTGGGTAACTAAAATTATAGATCAGGGTGGTGCAGTAGACATTGCTTACCTAGATTTCAGTAAGGCTTTTGACACTGTTGCACATAGAAGGCTTATCAATAAACTGCAATCTTTAAGTTTGGATTCAAATATTGTTGAATGGGTAAGGCAGTGGCTGAGTGACAGGCAACAGAGGGTTGTAGTTAATGGAATATATTCGAAGCTTGGACTTGTCACCAGTGGGGTACCTCAGGGATCTGTACTTGGACCCATCTCTTTAATATTTTTATTAGTGATATTGCAGAAGGTCTTGATGGTAAGGTATGTCTTTTTGCTGATGATACTAAGATATGTAACAGGGTTGATGTTCCAGGAGGGATAAGCCAAATGGCAAATGATTTAGGTAAACTAGAAAAATGGTCAGAATTGTGGCAACTGACATTTAATGTGGATAAGTGCAAGATAATGCATCTTGGACGTAAAAACCCAAGGGCAGAGTACAGAATATTTGATAGAGTCCTAACCTCAACATATGAGGAAAGGGATTTAGGGGTGATTATTTCTGATGACTTAAAGGTAGGCAGACAATGTAATAGAGCAGCAGGAAATGCTAGCAGAATGCTTGGTTGTATAGGAGAGGTATTAGCAGTAGAAAGAGGAAGTGCTCATGCCATTGTACAGAACACTCACTTGGAGTATTGTACACAGTACTGGAGACCGTATCTTCAGAAGGATATTGATACCTTAGAGAGGGTTCAGAGAAGGGCTACTAAACTGGTTCATGGATTGCGGGATAAAACTTACCAGGAAAGGTTAAAGGATATTAACATGTATAGCTTGGAGGAAAGACGAGACGGGGGGATATGATAGAAACATTTAAATATATAAAGGGAATCAACACAGTAAAGGAGGAGACTATATTTAAAAGAAGAAAACTACCACAACAAGAGGACATAGTCTTAAATTAGAGGGACAAAGGTTTAAAAATAATATCAGGAAGTATTACTTTACTGAGAGGGTAGTGGATGCATGGAATAGCCTTCCAGCTGAAGTGGTAGAGGTTAACACAGTAAAGGAGTTTAAGCATGCATGGGATAGGCATAAGGCTATCCTAACTATAAGATAAGGCTAGGGACTAATGAACGTTTTTAGAAAATTGGGCAGACTAGATGGGCCGAATGGTTTTTATCTGTCGTCACATTCTATGTTTCTATGTTTCTATGATTGGTTGGATCGCTGTTATTTATAGTCTATGCTGAGAGATGATTGGTTGGATCGATGTTATTTATAGTCTATGCTGAGAGATGATTGGTTGGATGGCTGTTATTTATAGTCTATGCTGAGACATGATTGGTTGGATGGCTGTTTATAGTCTATGCTGAGAGATGATTGGTTGGATTGCTTTTATTTATAGTCTATGCTGAGATGATTGGTTGGATCGCTGTTATTTATAGTCTGTGCTGAGAGATGATTGGTTGGATCGCTGTTATTTATAGTTTATGCTGAGAGATGATTGGTTGGATTTCTGTTATAGAAACATAGAAACATAGAATGTGACGGCAGATAAGAACCATTCGCCCCATCTAGTCTGCCCGATTTTCTAAATACTTTAATTAGTCCCTAGTCTTATCGTATAGTTAGGATAGGCTTATGCCTATCCCACGCATGCTTAAACTCCTTTACTGTGTTAACCTCTACCACTTCAGCTGGAAGGCTATTCCATGCATCCACTACCCTCTCAGTAAAGTAATACTTCCCTGATATTATTTTTAAACCTTTGTCCCTGTTGATCCTGTCCTCTTGTTGTGGTAGTTTTCTTCTTTTAAATATAGTCTCCTCCTTTACTGTGTTGATTTAAACATGGCTTCATCGAACTTTCTATCATATCCCCCTGTCTCGTCTTTCTCAAACTATGCATATTTAAGATCATTTTAACCTTTTCCTGGTAGTTTATCCCGCAATCCATGAACCAGTTTTAGTAGCCTTCTCTGAACCCTCTCTAAAGGTATCAATATCCTTCTGAATCGCGGTCTCAGTACTGTGTACAATACTCCAAGTGAGGTCTCACCAGTGTTCTGTACAATGGCAAGAGCACTTCCCTCTTTCTACTGCTAATACCTCTCCCTATACAACCAAGCATTCTGCTAGCATTTCCTGCTGCTCTATTACATTGTCTTCCTGCCTTTAAGTCATCAGAAATAATCACCCCTAAATCCCTTTCCTCATATGTTTTGAGAGTTGGAATAATCGATGTTCGCCGCGGTTTTAGTAGGGCCATTATCTTACGCCATCCACATTAATGTCAGTTGCCACAATTCTGACATTTTTTCTAGTTTACCTAAATCATTTGCCATTTGGCTTATCCCTCCTGGAACATCAACCCTGTTACATATCTTAGTATCATCAGCAAAAAGACATACCTTACCATCAAGACCTTCTGCAATATCACTAATAAAAATATTAAAGAGAATGGGTCAGTACAGATCCCTGAGGTACCCCACTGGTGACAAGTCCAAGCTTTGAATATATTCCATTAACTACAACCCTCTGTTGCCTGTCACTCAGCCACTGCCTTACCCATTCAACAATATTGGAATCCAAACTTAAAGATTGCAGTTTATTGATAAGCCTTCTATGTGCAACAGTGTCAAAAGCCTTACTGAAATCTGGGTAAGCAATGTCTACTGCACCACCCTGATCTATAATTTTAGTTACCCAATCAAAAAAATCAATAAGATTGGTTTGGCATGATCTCCCTGAAGTAAACCCATGTTGTCTCTGGTCTTGAAATCCATGTGTTTTTAGATGTTCATCAATCCTATCCTTTAACATGGTTTCCATCACTTTCCCCACTACTGAAGTAAGGCTTACTGGCCTATAGTTGCCCGACTCCTCCCTATTACCATTTCTTGTAAATGGGCACAACATTCGCTAACTTCCAATCTTCTGGGACTACTCCTGTTAACAATGATTGGTTAAATAAATCTGTTAATGGTTTTGCTAGTACACCACTAAGCTCTTTAATAGCTTTGGGTGTATTCCATCAGGTCCCATTGACTTATTTGTCTTTACTTTTGACAGTTGAAATAGAACCTCACGTGTAATAAATGACTCATTTATCCCTTTTCTCAACTGAGGTCCCTTTTCCATTCGTTTTCATCTGTAAATACAAGAACAAAATATTCATTAAGGGCAGTCAGCCTGAACCAACATCTCTTCTACATACCTTCCTTATTTTGTTTTTAATCTAACTAATCCTTGTTTTTACTTTTCTTTTCTCATTTATGTATCTAAAAAATGTTTTCCCCTTTTTCACGGACTGTGCTGCTCCTTTGCGTTTGGGCTCGCGCAGCAGCCTCTTTCTGCCTAATCTTGCCGATCAGCAATGCTTCCTCCTCTGGGTTTTTATAATTCCTAAATGCTAACGCATTTTAACTATTTTGGCCACATCTGCGGGCTGGCTTAATTTTGCTTTGTTTCAAGCCTAATGCAATTTTCTGTTGCCTTCAATAGTGCAACTTTTAAATAATCCCATTTCTCTTGGACTCCATTTAAATTGCTCCAGTCTGATAATGACTCCTCTACCCATATTCTAATTTTAGAAAAGTCTGTTTTTCTAAAGTCTAAAACTTTTGTTTTTGTGTGGTGTGACTCAATCACTGTTCTTATATTAAACCACACTGACTGATCACTGGATCCTAAACTTTCACCTACAGTAATATCTGATACCAAATCTCCATTTGTTAACACTAAATCTAGTATGGCCTCTTTACGAGTTGGCTCCTCAACAACTTGTTTTAGAGACAATCCCAGTAGGGAGTTTAGAATATGTGTGCTCCTGGCACAAGCAGCTAATTTTGTTTTTCAATTTACATCAGGAAGATTAAAGTCACCCATGATGATAACTTCCCCTTTCATTGTCATTTTAGCTATTTCCTCAACTAGTAGATTATCTAACTCTTCAATTTGTCCTGGGGGCCTATAAATCACACCTACACGAGTTACTGTGTGATTACCAAATTCTAACGTAGCCCAAACGGACTCTATGTTTGGCTCACTAACTTTTATTAGGCTAGATTTTCTGCTATCCTTCACATACAAGGCCACCCCTCCCCCTTTCTTGCCTTCCCTATGTTTCTTATATAAAGAGTACCCTGGTATTGCTATGTCCCAGTCATTTTTCTCATTATACCATGTCTCAGTAACAGCGACTAAATCTACACTATGAGTTGCCATTATTGCCACAAGTTCATGGATCTTATTCCCTAAACTGCGAGCATTTGTAGACATGACTCTAAGCTTATCATTTTTTAACACACTTGTTACAGGCACCTTCTGTCCTTGTTTTGGGGGACAATTGGATTGATGTTTTATCACCCTTTTGCTCCCCCCTCCTAGTTTAAATACATCCTAGCAAAACCTCTGAACTGCTCACTGAGAACATTTTGTTCCCTTTTGAGAAAGATGCAAACCATCTTTTTTGTACAGCTTATCTCCATTCCAAACAGAGCTACCATGAGAAATAAAGCCAAATCCTTGCACCCGACACCATTCACCAAGCCACAAATTAAAGTCCCTAATACGCATCCGCCTGTCGTTCTGAGTGTTATGCACAGGCAGAATTTCAGAGAATGACAGCGTGGAAGCAACTTGCCGTATATCATTGGCAAAAACAATAAAAACTTCCTTAACCTCTGAAACCTCATTGCAAGCCAAGTCATTTGTCCCTAGATGGACAAGTACATCCAATTCCCCTTCCTGCTTTGCTTGCTTATCAATATTACAGATACATCTCCGGTCTCTGTGAGCAGTAGCTCCGGGAAGATATCTCACAAGACCACCATTGTCCATCTTCACACCTCTTATAATGGAATCCCCCAACAACAACTGTTATTTATAGTCTATGCTGAGAGATGATTGGTTGGATTGCTGTTATTTATAGTCTATGCTGAGAGATGATTGGTTGGATTCCTGTTTATAGTCTGTGCTGAGAGATGATTGGTTGGATCGCTGTTATTTATAGTCTATGCTGAGAGATGATTGGTTGGATCACTGTTATTTATAGTCTGTGCTGAGAGATGATTGGTTGGATTCCTGTTTATAGTCTGTGCTGAGAGATGATTGGTTGGATCGCTGTTATTTATAGTCTATGCTGAGAGATGATTGGTTGGATCACTGTTATTTATAGTCTGTGCTGAGAGATGATTGGTTGGATCGCTGTTATTTCTAGTCTATGCTGAGAGATGATTGGTTGGGTCACTGTCAACAACTAACTGACACTAATAATGTCCCTACTTGGCTGCAGCTCATCTGTCTGAACAGGCCTCGAACGCTTCACTGCGTGGGTATCCCGTAGTTGCTAACCCACTACATCTCCCATGTGAGACTTCAACCCGTGGAGACAGATGCTGTCCATATAAGGAAGTAGTTGCCTCTTTGAGGTGGTGGGACTGAAGAGGTGTGTGCGGTGTGTTAGTCTATATTGTCAGTATCCTGATATAGGAATGTAGGTGTGGTGCTGTCAATGGTCTGACCTACAGTCTTCTGTAAGTATTTCTGCACATAGGGCATCACGCAGCAACCCAGGAAGAGAAATAGAATTACCACAGTAAGAACCGCCATACCTACTTGAAGTTTTTTGCCATCCACTCATCCAACCAAACCATCTGTCCCATGAATTGGGGACTCCCGAGTTCTTTGTTAATTCATCAGAGAGACTTTCTAATTTCTCTATGGCCTTAGTTACCTTACCATTTGGACCTGTATTGTCTGGGATGAAGGTACAGCATGTCATAGTATCGGGAAGTATTTTACACACGCCCCCCTTCTCTGCTAGTTTCATGTCTAAGGCCTTTCGATTCTGAAATGTCGTTTGGGAGGTAGTCTGTAACTGTTCTGCCACGCCCTGGAAGGCATCTCTCGTGTAATTGACAAAGCGTTGCTGATTATAGTAAATATAATTGATCCAATTAACATTCTTGTTAGCGGTGATGAGTGGGATCAAAGATTCGAATCCTGCCGCAACCTCATCTCTGGCCTTGAACTCGTTTGGTACCCCCATTGGTACACCTATGGCATCGATTGATGTGTATATATATGGGTCGAAACTACCTCGAACAGGGGTCTCTCTTTTTACCCTGAAATTTGTGTGTGATGAATCAAGTGGGCCTTGGTGGTTATCAGAAATTATATGTATGGGCATGATAGCTTTGGTCAGTGTGCATTCTCCCAACCAAAGGACAGTCATTTTAGATCTGAGCTGCATGTTACCACATAGTCAATAAATGTCTCCCACGGAGTTAACATGATTTACTAATAGGGCAGTGATAGGTAGTACTGTAGCCAGAAGGGAATTTACCCACAAATTTTCCTGTGGCTCCATGTATCTTGTAGCAAGTGTAGTTACCTGGGTACACGGTGATCCCATCAGGTGGCTTGATATTCCCTTGGGTTATTGGGTATACCTTTTTCCATGATTCACACACAGATGAGTTTGTTGGTGACTGCGCATAGAGACTTAGGAAACATGTTTCCACATCTGAAGGGCACTGTACCCAGATGGGGTCTGGCCCCTCCATAAACATAACAGTTAGTTTTATTGTGTGAATTCGCATTATACCTCATCCTCTCAAGCCACAGATTAGTATCTGAAAACCCGGTCTCTACAGCCATAGTATCTTCAAACATGGGATTAGCAGTGGCTACCATGTCTTTAAGGGTTTTAATGTGTGGTTTTAGAGGGTTAATCGTCGTGTGTAGAGTCTACCCAGTCAGGTGATGTAAGCATGTCTTGTAAATAGAAGGTCCCCAACTTGTTATGAGCCACCCCCTTTCAAATACATTCCCATTACGTACTCTCCAGCGTCCCCTGGGATGTTCTATGTTTAAGGTGAGTTTCATTGGGGTAGACCCTGTTGGCTTACATAAGGTCATTCTGTGTAACAACGGTTTCCCATATATGTCAATCCTATCTAAGGCACTTTGTGGTCTGTAGCCCCATGGTCGGCCTGTGTTCCAACCCGCTGCTTTCCAGGTACCACAGTGGTGTCCCCAATGGCCACCTGTCACACAAATGTAGGGGTCTTTCTTGTTCGGTATGTCTTTGTATATTGCTGAGTGTTGTGACTGTGGAAAGGTACAAGGAACAATATAACAATAATCAAAGGTAAAAATAGCTACATGTGTGTTTGAAGAGTTATACCAGAATGTATAAACATGATTATCTTTGGTAATAGCAACTTGTTGGGCCATTAATAGGCCTAGCAGCAAAAATAGGCACAGGAAGCTCATGGTTTGGCGGAATCTGCTTCCTCTGGATCAGGAACTTTCTTAAAGTGCGAGGCGTTTATCCAGGTACTCTTCCCAGCCAACTTTACAGAGGTTAACGTAGTCAATAGCACTTGGAATGGACCATCAAACCTTGGCTCAAGGGTATGTTTTCTGAGAAACTTCTTGACCATGACCCAGTCACCAGGAAGTAGCTTATGTGTGCCTGTATTTGACTCTGGATCTGGAATAGAAGAAAACACTTGTGCATAGATTTTGGTCAAAGCATGAGAGAGTGCAGTTATATAATCTACCATTGCATCTGACTGAATATGGAATTGTTGCGGAAAGTAACATGCTAACCTGGGTGCTGTACCAAATAAAATCTCATAGGGGGATAAGCTAAATCTCCCTTTTGGAGTGTACCTTACACTAAATAGTTCTATGGGAAGACTTTCCGGCCAGGGTAGGTTAGTTTCTTGGGCCATCTTAAGCATTCTGGCTTTCAGAATGCCATTCATGCATTCTACCTTTCCACTACTCTGTGGGTGATAGGGTGTGTGGAATGCAAGGGTCACCCCCAGTGCTGCCCAGATTTCTTTGGTTAGTAAGGCAGTGAAGGATGTTCCCTGGTCACTTTTGATCACCTTAGGAACTCCGTATCTGCAGATGATTTCAGTAAGTAGGTGCTTTGCCGTCGTCTTGGCAGTGAGATTGGCGACTGGAAAGGCTTCTGGCCATCCTGAAAACATATCCACTATGACCAGTGCATATTCATACCAGGCCACTCTTTGGCATTTGGATATGATCAATTTGGATCCTTAGGAAAGGGTACTGTGGCTTGGGTAAATGGTTTGGTGCAGCTTTAATTATTTTCCCGGGGTTACATCTGGTGCAGATAGTACAGGATCTGCAGTAATTTTGTGTCAAGGTGGTGATTCCGGGAGCTTCAAAATATTTATCAATCAAAGAGTTCATGAGATGTTTAGATAAATGAGCTGGTCCATGGGCCCACTGGACGACAGCTGGGTACATATTCCTGGGTAGACAGAATTTGAGATTTATTGTATATACTTCATTCTGGAGGGTTGCCCCTTAATCTTTCCAGCTTTGTTTTTCTTGAGGGGTGGCTACGGCCTGTTGTTCTCTTAGGAGCTTGAGATCGGTGGGTAAGGTCTGCATAGTGTAAATAGGAGTCTTTTCAACGGGCACTCTTCTGTCCACTTCACAACACTTTCGCGCCGCATCCTTAGTGGCCTGGTCGGCTCAGTGGTTGCCATGTGCTTCTTATGAATTTAGTCTCCCGTGGGCCTTTACCTTCAGTATGGCCACCTCTTCAGGAAGCAGTAGAGCGTCCATCAATTCTTTGTTAGCTGCACCATGTTTCACAGGGGTACCTGTTGCTGTAAGGAACCCCCTGGTTTTCCAGATTAAGCCAAAATCATGTGCCACGCCCAGAGCATACCTTGAGTCTGTGTAAATATTAACCCCTTCCTGACCGTGGACGGAAATTTTCCGTCAACCTTGTCCTTCAGTTAAGGACCGTTGACGGAAAATTTCCGTCATTTTCTTAAGTTAACCCCAGATCGCCGCGATCGCGGCAATCGCGGGGTTAACGGTGCTCCAGTCTGCCTCTGCATTAGAGGCAGACCGGGAGCACCCGATCGGGCTGCCCCAGCACCGGTGCTCGCTCTGACAGATGTCAGAGCGAGCACATGTGCTCCACATACTCACCTTCCGCCTCCCTGCACTTCCGGGTTCTGTGTGAAGTGCAGGGAGACGGATCAGTGCTGATCTGCTTCCCTGTGTAAAAAAAAAAAAAATTAAAGTTAAATCCCACCCCCCCTGCCCCTGTTTTAATAAAATTAACCCCTTCCCTGCCAATTGATCACTGACTACAGTGATCAATTGGCAGGGTATACATTTTAATGTCATCTGATTTTTTTTTTTAACCCCTGAGGGTTAATTATTTTTTTTTTAACCCTCAGGGGTTAAATTTATTTTATTAATTAATTTAAATATTAAAAAATTATATATTTAGCTAGCTGGGATGGGTGGAAGTTAGTGGGGAATTGGGGAATTTGGTGTTAGGCTAACTAGGGGTTAACGTTAAAAAAAGTTTTAAAATAAGCTTTAAAAAGGTAAAAAAAAAATTTTTTTAAATGTTTTAGTAACGTTTAAGTAAAAAAAAAAAAAATACCACCCCCTTTACCCAGTCTAAATAAAAATTAACCCCTTCCCTGCCAGCTGATCACTGCCTACAGTGATCAAAATACAGATCACAGTATTATACTGTGATCTAATTTTTTTAACCCCTGAGGATTAACTTTTATTTATTTTTTTTAACCCTCAGGGGTTCCATTTATTTAATTAATTAATTTAAATATTTTATAATTAAATATTTTGCTAGCTGGGGTGGGTGGGAGTTATGGGAAAATGGGGAATTTACGGTTAGTGCTGCTTACTGCTAGTTAGGGGTTAACGGTAAAAGAAAAGTTTAGAAAAAAAATTAAAAGTGTAAAAAAAGTTAAGATAGTGTAAAACATTTAATAAGTAAAAAAAAAAGTTTAAAAATGGGTTTTACAAAGTAAAAAAAGTTTTACAAAGTAAAAAAATACATTTAAAAATGCTCATTACCACTACACTTGGTACAAGCTAGCGGAAATATTATCCCACGCTAAGGTTCAAAATATGCCTTTTGAATTACCCTGGGATGTCTTCTTTAAGAAATGATATGCCTTTATGGTGTAATTGGATGATATAGCCTTGTAAAATACTCTAAAATGGGACATGGACACAGCGTAAAAATTCAAAGTTTGGAAAAAACTGGAATGGCTGTGTCTCAAATGTGCCCCTTCAATGTCCACATATACCTGGCAAAGGTACATACGGGGGTATTGCTGTACTCAGCCGACATAGCTGAGCAACATATGAAGTAGTATACAGTCGTAGTACACATAAGGTTTGCAAAATATACTGCGCAAACTCACTTTGTGTGTCAAAAAGGCAGAAAAAATGCTTATTACCACTACACTTGGTACAAGCTAGCGGAAAAATTATCCCACGCTAAGGTTCAAAATAGGCCTTTTGAATTACCCCGGGATGTCTTCTTTAAGAAATGGTATGCCTTTATGGTGTAATTGGATTATATAGCCTTTTAAAATACTCTAAAATGGGACATGGACACAGCGTAAAAATTCAAAGTTTAAAAAAAATGGAATGGCTGTGTCTCAAATGTGCCCCTTCAATGTCCACATAAACCTGGCAAAGGTACATACGGGGGTATTGATGTACTCAGCCGACATAGCTGAGCAACATATGAAGTAGTATACAGTCGTAGTACACATAAGGTTTGCAAAATATACTGCGCAAACTCACTTTGTGTGTCAAAAAGGCAGAAAAAATGCTTATTACCACTACACTTGGTACAAGCTAGCGGAAAAATTATCCCACGCTAAGGTTCAAAATATGCCTTTTGAATTACCCCGGGATGTCTTCTTTAAGAAATGGTATGGCTTTATGGGGTATTTGGATTATATAGCCTGGTAAAATACTCTAAAATGGGACATGGGAACAGTGTAAAAATTTAAAGTTTGAAATGAACTGGAATGGCTGTGTCCCAAATGTGCCCCTCCGATGTCCACATATACCTGGCAAAGGTACATACGGGGGTATTGATGTACTCAGCCGACATAGCTGAGCAACATATGAAGTATTATACAGTCGTAGCACACATAAGATTTGCAAAATGTACTGCGCAAATTTACTTTGTGTGTCAAAAAGGCAAAAAAACGCTTATTACCATTACACTTGGTACAAGCTAGCGGAAAAATTATCCCACGCTAAGGTTCAAAATATGCCTTTTGAAATACCCTGGGATGTGTTCTTTAAGAAATGGTATGCCTTTATGGTGTAGTTGTAATATGTAGCCTGCTCAAGTGCTCCAAAGTGGGCACGGACGCATCAAAACCCTCCATGAAAATTCACACTTAAAAACCTTAACTTGTTACGTCTCTTTTATAGCAGTGTAACTTCACAAAATAGTGTCTAGGTCATACATTGGGCATATTGTTTTACTCAGAAGACTTAGCTGAGCATAATTTGGGGGTTTTGAACTTAGTGGCACATATGAAATGTACAAAATGCCCAGCAAAAATGTAATCCGTATGTAAAAAATGCCCAAAATTATTTTTTACCACATACTTTGGCATATATTGGTGAAAAAATGGGGGCATGTTAAGGCACAATATGCACCATATGAGATACCCTGGAGTGTCTACTTTTATAAATGGTAGGCCTTTGTGGGTTTTTTTTGAACAGTCAAACTGCTATAATACCCCAAATTGAAGCATAGGCCCATTAAATCCGCCTCTCAAAATTCTACTGTAAATGTTGAAACGGACAGGTCTCCTATATGGCACTGTAGCTTCACGAAATAGTGCCAAAGACATACAATGGGGGTATCGTTGTACTCAGCAGAAGTAACTGAACACAAAATAAAACTTTGTACAGGAATAGCACACACCAACTTTACAAAATATACATGGGAAGTTCTTTGTTATAAGTTTGTGTGCCAAAAACTCCAAAAAACTAAATTTTACTCCAATATTTAGCAGAGATTGGCGGTGAAATGGCTACTTAGAAAGTGTCAAAAAAACCTTAGGACAATAGCCTGTGATGTCTACTTTATATAAATATATACTTTTGTGTGGCAATTTTGTTTTCTTTTATGGCTATTAAGCTTACAAGACAAACATACAAAATTCTAAAATCGCTCTACATTAAAAGTTTATTTTACTCCTTGTGCTTTATGACCTGTAACTACCAAAAAAAACTTTAAATCCCAGACACATTATATATTTTGTAAATCAGAACAACTAAATAAATTTATTTTTAATTACTTTCTTTAACCTGCACTAATTAGGCACACATTATTATTGCAAAAACTGTACAAAAAACACAATTTTTTTCTTTTTTTTGCATTTTTCTGTATTTTGTAAATAATAAATAAGCATTTATATATATATATATATATATATGTTACATCAAATTAAAGCCCTTTATGTCCTTTAAAAAACAGTATATAATATGTGTCGGTGCAATAAACGAGAGAGATGCAAATTGCAGTTGAACGCATACAGCAAGAAAATGCAAAAATTGCTTGTGTCATTAAGCGTAAGACAAGCTTCTGAAGCTGTGTCCTTAAGGGGTTAACACGCTTCCCTTCAGACATTTTGCATGCTACCGTGAGGGCTATTGTTTCTTCTTGTGCTCCAAACATCTGGAAGAGTAGATGCTTGGAGTATTTGGTCTTCTGTGGTGACTGCATATCCGGTATACCCTTGTCCTTGTTAGATGACGGGTGCCATGGGAAAGGCAATGTCCCAAGAAGACCACAGAGGGCCGGCACCACTGGAGTTTTGTTCTGGAAGCTTTACATCCTTCAGCGAGGAAACAAAGGAGATCTTCGGAATTTTGTTCAGCAGTTGGAAAATCATCCGCACAGAGGAGTAGATCATCCAAATACTGGAGCAGCACCATGTCAGGGTGAGACTTCTGCCAAGGTTCTAGGACTGCTGACATAGCCTTTGCGAATTGGGTTGGGGAATTCTGAGCACCTTGAGGCATAACAGTCCAAGTATACTGTTGATGATCGTGTGTGAAGGCAAACAGATATTGACAAGAGGGATCCAAGGGCATGCTGGAAAAGGCGTTGGCAAGATCAACCACAGTGAAGAATTTTGCTGTGGGAGGGACTTGTGATAACTGTGTATGTGGATTTGGGACAACAGCAGTGTCTCGGTTGGTGACATCATTAACAGCGCGGAGGTCTTGAACCATTCGGTATTGGTCAGATTGGCCTTTTTCAGTCTTCTTTTTTTACTGGAAAAAGAGGGGTGTTGCACGATGAAACACTCTTGACCAGAGCACATTTTGCCAGTAGACTTTCAACTTGCTTTGATATGGCGAGTGCTTGTGCCGATTTCAGTGGGTATTGTGGTCGTCGTGGTAGAATAGCTCCCTTTATCAGCGTAACTACCACAGGTGGGACTTGTAGGCGTCCAATGTCATTAGGACCCATGGACCAAAGTTTAGCAGGGACTCTATCCAGAGCACTGAGCGTGTCTGGGACCCTTACCTTCTCGGTGGGGGATGTCATGAGTAGTAGTAAGGGCAGAGAGCAGAGGACCGAAGTATCCTTACGAGAAAGGGGGGTTAATAATTGGACCTGGCCATCAGCAGTGAAAGAGATAGAGGCTTGAAGACGGGACAGAACATAAGCACCTAAAAGGTTAATCGGACAAGTGGAAGAGACAACAAAGCGTGAGAGTATGTCAGAACCCACCCGCAAGAGTTTAGTTAATTGGTTGTTTCTAGGGGTGCCATCGACACCAACGCAAGAGACCTCTGTCGGATAAGCAAGATGGGTCAGGCAGGTCTTGTTCTCTGAGAACACTGCAGGCTGCACCTGTGTCAACTAGAAAGGTAGTAGGATGACACTCTACGGGTAGGACTACAGTAGCGAGAGGCCCCCCTTTGTCCCCTGTAGACACTGCCATGACAGGGGTGTTAGACACAGGTTTGCCGGTTACCTATTGCACAAGGTCTAGATGAGATTGATCAGGGCCAGTGTAGTGACGTGTGGTTGTGGTGGAGTGACTGGCCTGATAAGGCTGGCGCATAAGGCGCTGTTGACTGGGTACAGGACGGTCATCTGGTTGATAACCATCTGTATCATAACCATCAGGGGAAGGGTGAGCATAGCTGCGCTAGGCTTGGTATACGGCTTAGGCATATTCCTGAGGAGGGAAATACGAAGTATGTGCCTGGGGAGGGGGAAGTACCTGTGGAGGACAACAACAATATGTGGCTGCAGGGGCATTGGGGTACATAGGATAGCCGAACACAGGATTAGACTGTCTAGTGGTCGGCTGTCTAGGCACTCTGTGGAGAGGGCAATCTCTCCTGAAATGGCCCAGTTGTTTACAATTAAAGCATGCCCTAGTTTGAGGCCTAGGGAAGGTATCATCGGCTGTCCTTGTACAGCTGGCATGGTGGATGACACAGGATATCCTGGGGGGACCAGGGTGGGTCTGATGGCAGGGCCATAAGCGGAAAACATAAGGGGATTACTTTTCCTTTGTGGTGGTTGTAGGACAGACTCTAGGCCTTTGGCAACCAGTAAGAGAGTATCCAGAGGAATAATTCTATATTTGGGGCGAGAGAGCACTAGGCCTTTCCTGATGGCTTCTTTAAGGCCAGCAACAAAGACAGCAGATAACATCTGGGTATGTGCTTTATTGTGTACACTGAAGGTCTGAGAAAGTTTGGGTCAGTCGTGAATGGTACTTCTCCACGGACTCGAGTTTATCTTGTATAATGTCATTTATACAAGTGGCTTGGTCAAGCTAGTTTATCCTGAGCCCAGGCTCGAAGCTGTTCACAGAAAGTAATACCTGACTGGAAATCCATGTCGGTAGTGAGGAGAGCATCATTAAAACTCCTTTCCATAATGGGCCAATAGGCATCACCAGCCTTGATCTCACACAGACTGTACAGATCACGCAAGGCTGCTGAGTATGTTTTACGAATCTGGGCAATCCTCCGGAAGAAGGGCATGGGTTATTTCTCAGGGTTGGGGAGAGAGGTTACTAGGGTTGCAGCTTGGGAGGGATTGAAAGTAACATACATCGGGGGAGCCCCTTCCGCTGATAAGGCATGGATATGGGTGACCTGTCTCTGGAAAATCCTATTATCCGAAGGACGGCTGAGCCCTTGCACATTGTAATCCTCAGGGGGGACCGGAAATGGGAGACCACGGTAGCTGCAAACATCTGGTGAATTAGGGGCTTGAGCGGCTGGAGCATCGGTGCCGGGGGAACCGACAGCGATGACCTGGGGAGTAACTAACTGGGAGGTAGTGGGATGGAAGCCTGACGCTGCAGGAGCATGAGGGTGTCCCGACATGGTAGATTCATTCGAGCCAACTACCATAATCGGATAACTGGGAACCGTCATGAGGGAGGTGGAGACAGGAGTTGGAATGGGCGAGGGGGCGGACTGGGTAGGCTGAGGCAAATGGGCGGAAATGAGTGACGAAAGATCAAAAGAGGGAGGGATAACAGGGTTAGAGACAGGAGGGGGATGGGAATCAAGACGAGGAGAGGGCGGTGGAAGTGTAGAGGGATTGGCACTGGAAGCAGAGAGGGTGGAAATAAGTGACGAGAGATCAAAGGAGGGAGGGACAACGGGGTGGGAAGCGGGAAGGGGAGGGGAATCAGGAACTGGGACGGAAGGGGCGGTGGGGTGGGGAGAGGAGAGAGAGGTGGAGG
>OW240914.1:360614318-360630182 GCA_933207985.1 Pelobates cultripes
TGTGTCACTATACCCCACTCCCTCTAACATGTAAACTCACTGAGCAGGCCCTCAACTCCTCTGTTACTGTGTCACTATACCCCACTCCCTCTAACATGTAAACTCACTGAGCAGGACCCTCAATCCCTCTGTTACTGTGTCACTATACCCCACTCCCTCTAACATGTAAACTCACTGAGCAGGCCCCTCAATCCCTCTGTTACTGTGTCACTATACCCCACTCCCTCTAACATGTAAACTCACTGAGCAGGCCCCCAATCCCTCTGTTACTGTGTCACTATACCCCACTCCCTCTAACATGTAAACTCACTGAGCAGGCCCTCAATCCCTCTGTTACTGTGTCACTATACCCCACTCCCTCTAACATGTAAACTCACTGAGCAGGCCCTCAATCCCTCTGTTACTGTGTCACTATACCCCACTCCCTCTAACATGTAAACTCACTGAGCAGGCCCTCAATCCCTCTGTTACTGTGTCACTATACCCCACTCCTCTAACATGTAAACTCACTGAGCAGGGGGCCCTCAATCCCTCTGTTACTGTGTCACTATACCCCACTCCCTCTAACATGTAAACTCACTGAGCAGGGCCCTCAATCCCTCTGTTACTGTGTCACTATACCCCACTCCCTCTAACATGTAAACTCACTGAGCAGGGCCCTCAATCCCTCTGTTACTGTGTCACTATACCCCACTCCCTCTAACATGTAAACTCACTGAGCAGGCCCTCAATCCCTCTGTTACTGTGTCACTATACCCCACTCCCTCTAACATGTAAACTCACTGAGCAGGCCCTCAATCCCTCTGTTACTGTGTCACTATACCCCACTCCCTCTAACATTTAAGCTCACTGAGCAAGGCCTTTAACCCCTCTGTTACTGTGTGTCCATTTGTCTGGTTACAATTACGTGTCTGTTAGTCCACTCATTGTACAGCGCTATGGAACTTGCTGGCGCTATATAAATAATAATTTTAAACACACACGGACAAACATTAAACAGACATTTCTAACACACACAGACGCATATTATATAGACACTGAGATGCATGTTAAAAGCTTGTTAAAAACAGACATTTTAAAAAGAAAAAAAACACGTGCTGAGTGTTTTGTCCGACTGCACAAAAGTAAACTAATCTCCAGATGTAATTATTTTCTGTAGCTAATTAGACTAGTTTCACGGCCATAGTTTCAGTAGCTGTGAGAATGGGTACACTTTATAACAATCAAAGAGAAAAGGACAATTAATGACACAGATTATGTGTATTTACAGTTTGGTTAGTGCAGACATGTGAAGCAGTGTGAGCAGACATGCAGCAATTCGATTTATTATGAATTCATTCTGGGGCAAGGAGCAGAAATGGCAGCACTCACCAACAATTTCTAATACATGGATATTAGTCATTTCCAATTGAACACACAACATAAAGAGAGTAATAGGCAGCCGAAGAAATCAGTTTATACTCTATTTATACTGTGAACGAACACAAGTAGCTGGTATAGGATTAAAAGAATGATTTAAGATTGTAAATATTCAGGAAAAAGAGGTTTTGAATTTCGTTATAAAGTAGTGACCATTCCCCTCTAATAGACCCCTATGTCCAGAATAATCCCCCCTAGAATAGCAGAGCCATTAATACATACCCTTCTGATGGCGGATAGTTGGGGACAGCTGTAAACTGGAAGAAAACACAATAAAAAAAAAGTGATAAAACACCAAATCCCCAATCATTACATAAAGCATATACAATGTTTACCCATCGCTCGTAAAACATAGTGTGCAGGGAATGGGACACTCCTTAACCCAAATACTTTCTGTAAAGGATTTCCTTGTGTTTACCTGTACCCATTCGGCTATTTCCTCTCCCTGCTAGTTAAGTGACTGTAAAGTATTCGTTGTTATTTCTGTGTTTGGGACATTTATTCGTTCTACCGAACAGAGACCACTCTGGGTAGCAATCAGAACTTAGAACACCAAGTAACCACGAAAACCGCAAGGTAATTGAGTGCTTCTAGGTGGTCGCCATTCGGCATACGAACACGTGGCGAGAACAAAGGATGGCGGCCATCTTAAATCTCCCGAACGCAGCCAGCGGGACTTACTCGTGGATTGCCTGGAACCGTTTTCGGCATGGCAATCACACGAACACCCGGTCTCCATGGAAGTCCCGTCTGACCGATTTCCACTCACGGTATCAGACTGGCGTTCGGGAGTTTCAATCAACCGAATGAGGGGAGCATTCACATGTAACAGATACCGTATAACTGTGGTGGTTTTCATGTAATTCTGAACGAACGGAGACCGGCTCTTGCTACCAATTTCATGGAACTCTAAAAAAACCTACCAAACGGATTTTCGTGCAATTTGGATATGTTACTCGTAGTATCCTCAGCTACCCAGGGATGTGTGTTTTTTATATGTCTATGATATGTATTAAGTATATTTTTAAAAATGTGGAAAATGTTTATGGCCAGCAGATAATTGAATTTAGTATGTTGCTGAAACTCAATTATCAAGCCTGGCCCAGAGGAGGAGTCTGCTATTGTATAAATTGAATGCCTGTTGCTTCCAGTAAATCAGTCTTGTTCCAGCATTAAGCTTTGGTTCACGTGTGGATTATTTGGCGATACCAGCGTTATTTTACCCTGTGGATTATTGTTGTTATTCTAGTATTGGGAAAAAGGGAATACTGGACGGTGATACAGTTTACTACCGTCACACTTCTAATATAGGAAATTTTACAGAAATGCAGAATTTGCATAATAGATTAATGGGATTTACTAAGCAGCACAAAATAACCAGGGGATGGAATTACATCATATGAGGATAATGTCACACTTCATGAGATGGCTGTATAACCCCCTATTCTAACTCTGTGGACAATCCGTTCATTTCCATTGTGAACGGTTATACACGTGTAATCACTACGTAACTAATAACTCCCACACAGTTATTATAAATAACTCAAACCCTGCAGACACCTTGTACACATTCAGATCCAATATATTATTAAATGACAACAGTCACATTTTCATATTTTATTTTTCAAAAGTTCACCACATTTAACAAAATTAAACTATATATATTTTATAAATTTGATCTATTGATTTTCAGAGAAAATTTCACTTTTAATCTGGCTAAGCAGCGATGTTGGAATCCGACGGTTTGTTATAAATAACAGCTGTTGTGGACAAAAATATTCATTCAATTTATGTTAGTAAAATGGCTATTTACTCAACATACCTACAATCAGCATTATTCAACTTTATATGTGATTTATCTAAAATGGCCGCTAGGGAGTTTCCCTTTGACTTTATAAGGGGCATGCCATCCCCTCAGAATAAACATTCCTCAAGTTTTTCATTAACCCGAAACCTGTGTCTGGTGTGAATTACTTTAGGAGCGTGCACGCACTACTTCTTTAATTTGGCCGGGGCCAGATACACAAGATAATCAATTGATTGATTCCACATCATTTGGCGCCCAACGTGGGGTACCGGATTTTGCCGGTTCGGACAGCCGGAAAACGGGACTAGAGCGGACCTCCGGAAAGTGGGACGATCGGAGCCTGATCACCTCCTAAATACAGCGGTTTGCCTGTATTCTCCTGTTTTGTGTCGGTCTGTCTCCGTGTCCACTTCCGGCTTCCCGAAGGCTACAAGACAGGTAATCTCTTATCCGGTGCCTTTTAAAATGAACCTGTCGATTGTCTGACTCCTGAGTGTATGTATGAATGTGAGACAGCTGGTGTGTGTTTTATTACTATTTTTATTATTATAGCTTGACTGCCTAGCGGGCAAGGAACACATCCGCCCGGTGAAGGGCTGGAAACCGCCTAGAGAAAGGCTGGGAATAGTGTCCGCCCGGTAAAGGGCTGGGAACCGCCTAGAGAAACAGGTAAAAGGCTGGGAACCGCCTAGAGAAAGGCTGGGAATAGTGTCCGCCCGGTAAAGTGCTGGGAACCGCCTAGAGAAAGGCTGGGAATAGTGTCCGCCGGGTAAAGGGCTGGGATCCGCCTAGAGAGAGGCTGGGACTTTTGCTGTACTGTTCAGAGAAGAACAGGGTTTTAATTGCTGTTTAGTCGTTACTATGCTCGTTTTTATACTGTTCTTTATTATTTTTGGGGGTTTCCCGGTGAAGGGCTGGAAACCGCCTAGAGAAACAGGTAAAAGGCTGGGAACCGCCTAGAGAAAGGCTGGGAATAGTGTCCGCCCGGTAAAGTGCTGGGAACCGCCTAGAGAAACAGGTAAAAGGCTGGGAACCGCCTAGAGAAAGGCTGGGAATAGTGTCCGCCCGGTAAAGTGCTGGGAACCGCCTAGAGAAAGGCTGGGAATAGTGTCCGCCGGGTAAAGGGCTGGGATCCGCCTAGAGAGAGGCTGGGACTTTTGCTGTACTGTTCAGAGAAGAACAGGGTTTTAATTGCTGTTTAGTCGTTACTATGCTCGTTTTTATACTGTTCTTTATTATTTTTGGGGGTTTCTATTCAGTTATAGCCATAGTGTGGGTACCCTAGTTGTGTGTGTTGTGTTGTGTCATCCTTGATTCCGGATTATGTGCACATCTCTACATCTGTGACATCTGTAAATGTCTTCTGATTAGTCTCTCCACGTTCACCTTTTCCCTTATTCTCTACCTCTTCTGTACTTGCTGCCCAGAGCTGTTTTAGTCACCCACGTTTGCCCACTCAGATCCGTGGCCATCATCTCGGGTGGGCGGATCCCGTGACTAGTCTATGTTTTTCGAAGACGCACGAGGACCAATTCCTTGTGGCAGTCGAGCAAAATAGCTATCCTTCTATTTCTTCTCTCTCTCTCTGTCCGTCACACGTGGGAAGCCTTGTTTGGTAAAAATGGGACAAGAACATGCCAGACCGTCTAAAGGCTATTTAGCTTGTGATATTGTTAAGGGGAGAGCAGGGGAAGAGGCTATGTTAAAAATGAAGATGATAAAGATTTGTGGTTTTCAAATGTCACCCAGTGGTAGATTACAACCACAGTTTTAGAGGAAATTACTCGTTGATAAAGAGGGTTTGTTACTGGATAGTGGGTTAACGAAAGCCGTAGAGGCTTGGTATCGGGTAGAAAGGGGTCTCAAGCGGGAGGGTTGGTCAGAGGAAGAACTAGATTTTGAAGGACAAACGTTTATGTATATCACAGAAATGTTTGCAATGATTATTCATCTCCCGCTGTTCCCCGACCACCGCCCTATGATGGCACCCAGAGCACTGTGAATGAATCTCACCCCGCCTCCCCCGTCACAAGCCAGTCGCCACCTCCAGTTGGCGTAGGCTCCTCTGTCCCAACCCCTCTGTACCCCGTCCTTGGGGCGGATGGATCATATTATTATCCCGTCCCTCTCCCGCATTATGCCACCATTCCCATTACCCCTGCCCCATTTCCCTCTGGTCCCGTCTCTCTACCACCTTCCCTTGTCACTGCCAATCCCGTCCCTCCACTATCTCCCCCCATCACTTCTTCCGATGTCACCCCTCTCCTCTCCTATCATTCCTCCTATTCCTGCTCCCTTCCCATCTCCACCTGCTGCCTCCCCTGTCATCCCCCTCGTCCTCTCCCTGACATTCCTTCTACTCCTGTTCCCCTCCCGTTTTCACCCGTTGTTCCCCTCGTTGCATCCCCCTCCGCCGTATCTCCCTCTTCCATTACCATTTCCTCTATTCCTACTCCTATTCCTCCCTCCCCTCTCCCCATCACCCCTTCTGTTCCAGTTCCAAATTCCCCTCCCCTTCCCGCTTCCCACCCCATTGTCCCTCCCTCCTTTGATCTCTCAGCTTACAGTGCCACTCCCTCTACTCCTCCACCTCTCTCTCCTCACCCCACCGCCCCTTCCGTCTCAGTTCCTGATTCCCCTCCCCTTCCCGCTTCCCACCCCGTTCTCCCTCCCTCCTTTGATCTCTCGTCACTTATTTCCACCCTCTCTGCTTCCAGTGCCAATCCCTCTACACTTCCACCTCCCTCTCCTCGTCTTGATTCCCATCCCCCTCCTGTCTCTAACCCTGTTATCCCTCCCTCTTTTGATCTTTCGTCACTCATTTCCGCCCATTTGCCTCAGCCTACCCAGTCCGCCCCCTCGCCCATTCCAGCTCCTGTCTCCACCTCCCTCATGACGGTTCCCAGTTATCCGATTATGGTAGTTGGCTAGAATGAATCTACCATGTCGGGACACCCTCATGCTCCTGCAGCGTCAGGCTTCCATCCCACTACCTCCCAGTTAGTTACTCCCCAGGTCATCGCTGTCGGTTCCCCCGGCACCGATGCTCCAGCCGCTCAAGCCCCTAATTCACCAGATGTTTGCAGCTACCGTGGTCTCCCATTTCCGGTCCCCCCTGAGGATTACAATGTGCAAGGGCTCAGCCGTCCTTCGGATAATAGGATTTTCCAGAGACAGGTCACCCATATCCATGCCTTATCAGCGGAAGGGGCTCCCCCGATGTATGTTACTTTCAATCCCTCCCAAGCTGCAACCCTAGTAACCTCTCTCCCCAACCCTGAGAAATAACCCATGCCCTTCTTCCGGAGGATTGCCCAGATTCGTAAAACATACTCAGCAGCCTTGCGTGATCTGTACAGTCTGTGTGAGATCAAGGCTGGTGATGCCTATTGGCCCATTATGGAAAGGAGTTTTAATGATGCTCTCCTCACTACCGACATGGATTTCCAGTCAGGTATTACTTTCTGTGAACAGCTTCGAGCATGGGCTCAGGATAAACTAGCTTGACCAAGCCACTTGTATAAATGACATTATACAAGATAAACTCGAGTCCGTGGAGAAGTACCATTCACGACTGACCCAAACTTTCTCAGACCTTCAGTGTACACAATAAAGCACATACCCAGATGTTATCTGCTGTCTTTGTTGCTGGCCTTAAAGAAGCCATCAGGAAAGGCCTAGTGCTCTCTCGCCCCAAATATAGAATTATTCCTCTGGATACTCTCTTACTGGTTGCCAAAGGCCTAGAGTCTGTCCTACAACCACCACAAAGGAAAAGTAATCCCCTTATGTTTTCCGCTTATGGCCCTGCCATCAGACCCACCCTGGTCCCCCCAGGATATCCTGTGTCATCCACCATGCCAGCTGCACAAGGACAGCCGATGATACCCGCCCCTAGGCCTCAAACTAGGGCATGCTTTAATTGTAAACAACTGGGCCATTTCAGGAGAGATTGCCCTCTCCACAGAGTGCCTAGACAGCCGACCACTAGACCGTCTAATCCTGTGTTCGGCTATCCTATGTACCCCAATGCCCCTGCAGCCACATATTGTTGTTGTCCTCCACAGGTACTTCCCCCTCCCCAGGCACATACTTCGTATTTCCCTCCTCAGGAATATGCCTAAGCCGTATACCAAGCCTAGCGCAGCTATGCTCACCCTTCCCCTGATGGTTATGATACAGATGGTTATCAACCAGATGACCGTCCTGTACCCAGTCAACAGCGCCTTATGCGCCAGCCTTATCAGGCCAGTCACTCCACCACAACCACACGTCACTACACTGGCCCTGATCAATCTCATCTAGACCTTGTGCAATAGGTAACCGGCAAACCTGTGTCTAACACCCCTGTCATGGCAGTGTCTACAGGGGACAAAGGGGGGCCTCTCGCTACTGTAGTCCTACCCGTAGAGTGTCATCCTACAACCTTTCTAGTTGACACAGGTGCAGCCTGCAGTGTTCTCAGAGAACAAGACCTGCCTGACCCATCTTGCTTATCCGACAGAGGTCTCTTGCGTTGGTGTCGGTGGCACCCCTAGAAACAACCAATTAACTAAACTCTTGCGGGTGGGTTCTGACATACTCTCACGCTTTGTTGTCTCTTCCACTTGTCCGATTAACCTTTTAGGTGCTGATGTTCTGTCCCGTCTTCAAGCCTCTATCTCTTTCACTGCTGATGGCCAGGTCCAATTATTAACCCCCCTTTCTCGTAAGGATACTTCGGTCCTCTGCTCTCTGCCCTTACTACTACTCATGACATCCCCCACCGAGAAGGTAAGGGTCCCAGACACGCCCAGTGCTCTGGATAGAGTCCCTGCTAAACTTTGGTCCATGGGTCCTAATGACATTGGACGCCTACAAGTCCCACCTGTGGTAGTTACGCTGATAAAGGGAGCTATTCTACCACGACGACCACAATACCCACTGAAATCGGCACAAGCACTCGCCAAATCAAAGCAAGTTGAAAGTCTACTGGCAAAATGTGCTCTGGTCAAGAGTGTTTCATCGTGTAACACCCCTCTTTTTCCAGTAAAAAAGAAGACTGAAAAAGGCCAATCTGACCAATACCGAATGGTTCAAGACACTGCTGTTGTCCCAAATCCACATACACAGTTATCACAAGTCCCTCCCACAGCAAAATTCTTCACTGTGGTTGATCTTGCCAACGCCTTTTCCAGCGTGCCCTTGGATCCCTCTTGTCAATATCTGTTTGCCTTCACACACGATCATCAACAGTATACTTGGACTGTTATGCCTCAAGGTGCTCAGAATTCCCCAACCCAATTCGCAAAGGCTATGTCAGCTGTCCTAGAACCTTGGCAGAAGTCTCACCCTGACATGGTGCTGCTCCAGTATTTGGATGATCTACTCCTCTGTGCGGATGATTTTCCAACTGCTGAACAAAATTCCGAAGATCTCCTTTGTTTCCTCGCTGAAGGATGTAAAGCTTCCAGAACAAAACTCCAGTGGTGCCGGCCCTCTGTGGTCTTCTTGGGACATTGCCTTTCCCATGGCACCCGTCATCTAACAAGGACAAGGGTATACCGGATATGCAGTCACCACAGAAGACCAAATACTCCAAGCATCTACTCTTCCAGATGTTTGGAGCACAAGAAGAAACAATAGCCCTCACGGTAGCATGCAAAATGTCTGAAGGGAAGCGTGTTAATATTTACACAGACTCAAGGTATGCTCTGGGCGTGGCACATGATTTTGGCTTAATCTGGAAAACCAGGGGGTTCCTTACAGCAACAGGTACCCCTGCGAAACATGGTGCAGCTAACAAAGAATTGATGGACGCTCTACTGCTTCCTGAAGAGGTGGCCATACTGAAGGTAAAGGCCCACGGGAGACTAAATTCATAAGAAGCACATGGCAACCACTGAGCCAACCAGGCCACTAAGGATGCGGCGCGAAAGTGTTGGGAAGTGGACAGAAGAGTGCCCGTTGAAAAGACTCCTATTTACACTATGCAGACCTTACCCACCGATCTCAAGCTCCTAAGAGAACAACAGGCCGTAGCCACCCCTCAAGAAAAACAAAGCTGGAAAGATTAAGGGGCAACCCTCCAGAATGAAGTATATACAATAAATCTCAAATTCTGTCTACCCAGGAATATGTACCCAGCTGTCGTCCAGTGGGCCCATGGACCAGCTCATTTATCTAAACATCTCATGAACTCTTTGATTGATAAATATTTTGAAGCTCCCGGAATCACCACCTTGACACAAAAACTACTGCAGATCCTGTACTATCTGCACCAGATGTAACCCCGGGAAAATAATTAAAGCTGCACCAAACCATTTACCCAAGCCACAGTACCCTTTCCTAAGGATCCAAATTGATCATATCCAAATGCCAAAGAGTGGCCTGGTATGAATATGCACTGGTCATAGTGGATATGTTTTCAGGATGGCCAGAAGCCTTTCCAGTCGCCAATCTCACTGCCAAGACGACGGCAAAGCACCTACTTACTGAAATCATCTGCAGATACGGAGTTCCTAAGGTGATCAAAAGTGACCAGGGAACATCCTTCACTGCCTTACTAACCAAAGAAATCTGGGCAGCACTGGGGGTGACCCTTGCATTCCACACACCCTATCAGCCACAGAGTAGTGGAAAGGTAGAATGCATGAATGGCACTCTGAAAGCCAGAATGCTTAAGATGGCCCAAGAAACTAACCTACCCTGGCCGGAAAGTCTTCCCATAGAACTATTTAGTGTAAGGTACACTCCAAAAGGGAGATTTAGCTTATCCCCCTATGAGATTTTATTTGGTACAGCACCCAGGTTAGCATGTTACTTTCCGCAACAATTCCATATTCAGTCAGATGCAATGGTAGATTATATAACTGCACTCTCTCATGCTTTGACCAAAATCTATGCACAAGTGTTTTCTTCTATTCCAGATCCAGAGTCAAATACAGGCACACATAAGCTACTTCCTGGTGACTGGGTCATGGTCAAGAAGTTTCTCAGAAAACATACCCTTGAGCCAAGGTTTGATGGTCCATTCCAAGTGCTATTGACTACGTTAACCTCTGTAAAGTTGGCCGGGAAGAGTACCTGGATAAACGCCTCGCACTTTAAGAAAGTTCCTGATCCAGAGGAAGCAGATTCCGCCAAACCATGAGCTTCCTGTGCCTATTTTTGCTGCTAGGCCTATTAATGGCCCAACAAGTTGCTATTACCAAAGATAATCATGTTTATACATTCTGGTATAACTCTTCAAACACACATGTAGCTATTTTTACCTTTGATTATTGTTATATTGTTCCTTGTACCTTTCCACAGTCACAACACTCAGCAATATACAAAGACATACCGAACAAGAAAGACCCCTACATTTGTGTGACAGGTGGCCATTGGGGACACCACTGTGGTACCTGGAAAGCAGCGGGTTGGAACACAGGCCGACCATGGGGCTACAGACCACAAAGTGCCTTAGATAGGATTGACATATATGGGAAACCGTTGTTACACAGAATGACCTTATGTAAGCCAACAGGGTCTACCCCAATGAAACTCACCTTAAACATAGAACATCCCAGGGGACGCTGGAGAGTACGTAATGGGAATGTATTTGAAAGGGGGTGGCTCATAACAAGTTGGGGACCTTCTATTTACAAGACATGCTTACATCACCTGACTGGGTAGACTCTACACACGACGATTAACCCTCTAAAACCACACATTAAAACCCTTAAAGACATGGTAGCCACTGCTAATCCCATGTTTGAAGATACTATGGCTGTAGAGACCGGGTTTTCAGATACTAATCTGTGGCTTGAGAGGATGAGGTATAATGCGAATTCACACAATAAAACTAACTGTTATGTTTATGGAGGGGCCAGACCCCATCTGGGTACAGTGCCCTTCAGATGTGGAAACATGTTTCCTAAGTCTCTATGCGCAGTCACCAACAAACTCATCTGTGTGTGAATCATGGAAAAAGGTATACCCAATAACCCAAGGGAATATCAAGCCACCTGATGGGATCACCGTGTACCCAGGTAACTACACTTGCTACAAGATACATGGAGCCACAGGAAAATTTGTGGGTAAATTCCCTTCTGGCTACAGTACTACCTATCACTGCCCTATTAGTAAATCATGTTAACTCCGTGGGAGACATTTATTGACTATGTGGTAACATGCAGCTCAGATCTAAAATGACTGTCCTTTGGTTGGGAGAATGCACACTGACCAAAGCTATCATGCCCATACATATAATTTCTGATAACCACCAAGGCCCACTTGATTCACCACACACAAATTTCAGGGTAAAAAGAGAGACCCCTGTTCGAGGTAGTTTCGACCCATATATATACACATCAATCGATGCCATAGGTGTACCAAGGGGGGTACCAAACGAGTTCAAGGCCAGAGATGAGGTTGCGGCAGGATTCGAATCTTTGATCCCACTCATCACCGCTAACAAGAATGTTAATTGGATCAATTATATTTACTATAATCAGCAACGCTTTGTCAATTACACGAGAGATGCCTTCCAGGGCGTGGCAGAACAGTTACAGACTACCTCCCAAACGACATTTCAGAATCGAAAGGCCTTAGACATGAAACTAGCAGAGAAGGGGGGTGTGTGTAAAATACTTCCCGATACTATGACATGCTGTACCTTCATCCCAGACAATACAGGTCCAAATGGTAAGGTAACTAAGGCCATAGAGAAATTAGAAAGTCTCTCTGATGAATTAACAAAGAACTCGGGAGTCCCCAATTCATGGGACAGATGGTTTGGTTGGATGAGTGGATGGCAAAAAACTTCAAGTAGGTATGGCGGTTCTTACTGTGGTAATTCTATTTCTCTTCCTGGGTTGCTGCGTGATGCCCTATGTGCAGAAATACTTACAGAAGACTGTAGGTCAGACCATTGACAGCACCACACCTACATTCCTAGATCAGGATACTGACAATATAGACTAACACACCGCGCACACCTCTTCAGTCCCACCACCTCAAAGAGGCAACTACTTCCTTATATGGACAGCATCTGTCTCCACGGGTTGAAGTCTCACATGGGAGATGTAGTGGGTTAGCCACTACGGGATACCCGCGCAGTGAAGCGTTCGAGGCCTGTTCAGACAGATGAGCTGCAGCCAAGTAGGGACATTATTAGTGTCAGTTAGTTGTTGACAGTGACCCAACCAATCATCTCTCAGTATAGACTATAAACAGCGATCCAACCAATCATCTCTCAGCATAGACTATAAATAACAGTGATCCAACCAATCATATCTAAGCACAGACTATAAATAACAGTGATCCAACCAATCATATCTCAGCACAGACTATAAATAACAGCCATCCAACCAATCATCTCCCAGCACAGACTATAAACAGGAATCCAACCAATCATCTCTCAGCATAGACTATAAATAACATTGATCCAACCAATCATCTCTCAGCATAGACTATAAATAACAGTCATCCAACCAATCATCTCGCAGCACAGACTATAAATAACAGTCATCCAACCAATCATCTCTCAGCATAGACTATAAATAACAGCAATCCAACCAATCATCTCTCAGCACAGACTATAAATAAAAGCAATCCAATCATCTCTCAGCATAGACTATAAATAACAGCGATCCAACCAATCATCTCTCAGCATAGACTATAAATAACAGTCATCCAACCAATCATCTCTCAGCATAGACTATAAATAACAGTCATCCAACCAATCATCTCTCAGCATAGACTATAAATAACAGTCATCCAACCAATCATCTCTCAGCATAGACTATAAATAACAGCAATCCAACCAATCATCTCTCAGCATAGACTATAAATAACAGCAATCCAACCAATCATCTCTCAGCACAGACTATAAATAACAGCGATCCAACCAATCATCTCTCAGCATAGACTATAAATAACAGCGATCCATCCAATCATCTCTCAGCATAGACTATAAATAACAGCGATCCATCCAATCATCTCTCAGCATAGACTATAAATAACAGCGATCCAACCAATCATCTCTCAGCATAGACTATAAATAACAGTGACCCAACCAATCATCTCTCAGCATAGACTATAAATAACAGCGATACAACCAATCATCTCTCAGCATAGACTATAAATAACAGCGATCCAACCAATCATGTCTCAGCACAGACTATAAATAACAGCGATACAACCAATCATCTCTCAGCATAGACTATAAATAAGCCATCCAACCAATCATCTCTCAGCATAGACTATAAATAACAGCGATCCATCCAATCATCTCTCAGCATAGACTATAAATAACAGCCATCCAACCAATCATATCTCAGCACAGACTATAAATAACAGCCATCCAACCAATCATCTCCCAGCACAGACTATAAACAGGAATCCAACCAATCATCTCTCAGCATAGACTATAAATAACATTGATCCAACCAATCATCTCTCAGCATAGACTATAAATAACAGTCATCCAACCAATCATCTCGCAGCACAGACTATAAATAACAGTCATCCAACCAATCATCTCTCAGCATAGACTATAAATAACAGCAATCCAACCAATCATCTCTCAGCACAGACTATAAATAAAAGCAATCCAATCATCTCTCAGCATAGACTATAAATAACAGCGATCCAACCAATCATCTCTCAGCACAGACTATAAATAACAGTCATCCAACCAATCATCTCTCAGCATAGACTATAAATAACAGTCATCCAACCAATCATCTCAGCATAGACTATAAATAACAGCAATCCAACCAATCATCTCTCAGCACAGACTATAAATAACAGCGATCCAACCAATCATCTCTCAGCATAGACTATAAATAACAGCGATCCAACCAATCATCTCTCAGCACAGACTATAAATAACAGCGATCCAACCAATCATCTCTCAGCATAGACTATAAATAAGCCATCCAACCAATCATCTCTCAGCATAGACTAGAAATAACAGCGATCCAACCAATCATCTCTCAGCACAGACTATAAATAACAGTGATCCAACCAATCACCTCTCAGCATAGACTATAAATAACAGCGATCCAACCAATCATCTCTCAGCACAGACTATAAACAGGAATCCAACCAATCATCTCTCAGCATAGACTATAAATAACAGTTGTTGTTGGGGGATTCCATTATAAGAGGTGTGAAGATGGACAATGGTGGTCTTGTGAGATATCTTCCCGGAGCTACTGCTCACAGAGACCGGAGATGTAATATTGATAAGCAAGCAAAGCAGGAAGGGGAATTGGATGTACTTGTCCATCTAGGGACAAATGACTTGGCTTGCAATGAGGTTTCAGAGGTTAAGGAAGTTTTTATTGTTTTTGCCAATGATATACGGCAAGTTGCTTCCACGCTGTCATTCTCTGAAATTCTGCCTGTGCATAACACTCAGAACGACAGGCGGATGCGTATTAGGGACTTTAATTTGTGGCTTGGTGAATGGTGTCGGGTGCAAGGATTTGGCTTTATTTCTCATGGTAGCTCTGTTTGGAATGGAGATAAGCTGTACAAAAAAGATGGTTTGCATCTTTCTCAAAAGGGAACAAATGTTCTCAGTGAGCAGTTCAGAGGTTTTGTTAGGATGTATTTAAACTAGGAGGGGGGGGGGGCAAAAGGGTGATAAAACATCAATCCAATTGTCCCCCAAAACAAGGACAGAAGGTGCCTGTAACAAGTGTGTTAAAAAATGATAAGCTTAGAGTCATGTCTACAAATGCTCGCAGTTTAGGGAATAAAATCCATGAACTTGTGGCAATAATGGCAACTCATAGTGTAGATTTAGTCGCTGTTACTGAGACATGGTACAATGAGAAAAATGACTGGGACATAGCAATACCAGGGTACTCTTTCTATAAGAAAGATAGGGAAGGCAAGAAAGGGGGAGGGGTGGCCTTGTATGTGAAGGATAGCAGAAAATCTAGCCTAATAAAAGTTAGTGAGGCAAACATAGAGTCCGTTTGGGCTACGTTAGAATTTGGTAATCACACAGTAACTCGTGTAGGTGTGATTTATAGGCCCCCAGGACAAATTGAAGAGTTAGATAATCTACTAGTTGAGGAAATAGCTAAAATGACAATGAAGGGGAAGTTATCATCATGGGTGACTTTAATCTTCCTGATGTAAATTGGAAAACAAAATTAGCTACTTGTGCCAGGAGCACACATATTCTAAACTCCCTACTGGGATTGTCTCTAAAACAAGTTGTTGAGGAGCCAACTCGTAAAGAGGCCATACTAGATTTAGTGTTAACAAAATGGAGATTTGGTATCAGATATTACCGTAGGTGAAAGTTTAGGATCCAGTGATCATCAGTCAGTGTGGTTTAATATAAGAACAGTGACTGAGTCACACCACACAAAAACAAAAGTTTTAGACTTTAGAAAAACAGACTTTTCTAAAATTAGAATATGTGTAGAAGAGTCATTATCAGACTGGAGCAATTCAAATGGAGTCCAAGAGAAATGGATTATTTAAAAGCTGCACTATTGAATGCAACAGAAAATTGCATTAGGCTTGTCAGTAAAAGCAAAAAATTCAAGAAACCATTGTGGTACTCCGCAGATGTGGCCAAAATAGTTAAAAACAAAAAGTTAGCATTTAGGAATTATAAAAAAACCAGAGTGAGGAAGACAAAATGATCT
>OW240914.1:360632271-360650538 GCA_933207985.1 Pelobates cultripes
TCAGTGAGCTTACATGTTAGAGGGAGTGGGGTATAGTGACACAGTAACAGAGGGATTGAGGGTCCTGCTCAGTGAGTTTACATGTTAGAGGGAGAGGGGTATAGTGACACAAATGGTAAAAGTAGGGGTAATGAAATAGGTTGTTAGAAAAGTATTCACTGGGAACTACTTAGGTTATTTTTGACAGTTGCAGGAGAGGAGTCATGGGGGGTAAGAGGGAAATGAAAATCTGCTAACCGTTTAGCCCCTTCAGGACGGAGTCAATAGTACAGGTTCTGATCAAAACAAAACGTAAACAAAAACTGGAATTTGCGCTATATGTCTGTTCAACCGTAATTCACCGCTGTCACATTAAATGCACCCACACTTATTATATATCATTTTGTTCAGGAGAAACAGGGCTTTCATTTCATATCAAATATTTATATGAAACATAATTTATTATGAATAAAATTTAAAAAACTGAAATTTTTTAAATTGTTTTAAAAATATGTAGTTCCGCCTCACATTTTAGCTGTAAATGTCATAATACTGTTAGGTATTACTGCAAAAAAATGCCCATATTTGTAATCAGCGATGTCTCACGAGTAAAACAGTACCCCCCATTAACCGGTTTTATGGTGTTTTGGAAAGTTACAGGGTCAAATATAGAACGTTCCATTTTCAAATTGAAATTTGCCAGATTAGTAATGTTACCTTTGAGACGGTGTGGTAGCCCAGGAATGAGAATTACCCCCATAATGGCATACCATTTGAAAAAGTAGACAACCCAAGGTATTGAACGTGGGGTATGTTTAGTCTTTTTTAGTAGTCACAAACACTGGCCAAAGTTAGCGTTCATATTTGTTTTTGTGTGAAAAAAGCAAAAAACTAATATTTGGCCAGTGTTTGTGACTAAGTGGCTACTAAAAATAACTGGATATACCCCATTTGCAATACCTTGGGTTGTCTACTTTTGCAAATGGTATGCCATCATGGGGATAATTCTTATTCCTGGGCTACCATACGGTCTCAAAGGCAACATAACCAATCTGGAAAATTTCAGTGTCAAAAAAATGAAATGCAAACCTTATATGTGACTCTCTAACTTTCCAAAACACAATAAAACCTGTAAATGGGGGGTACTGTTATTCTTGCGAGACTTCGCTGAACACAAATATTAGTGTTTTAAAACAGTAAAACATATTACAACAATAATATAGTCCATAAAAGTGCAGTTTGTTTGTAAAAAAAAAAAAAATTGCAAAAAAGTAACTTTTACTTAAAATATCATCATTGTAATACAATTTACCAGTTTGAAACTCTAATATTTGAGTTCAGCAAAGTCTCCCGAGTACAACAGTACCCCTCATGTCCAGGTTTTATGGTGTCTTGGAGAGTTACAGGGTCAAATATAGTGCTTGCGAATTAAATTCTCTGCACTTTCTCCCTGTGTTGTCAGGCATGTCAATCAAAATTTAATTAATCAAATCACATAATCATGTTAAAAGATTACTTAAATATACACGTAGAATTTTAATATATATGCATTTATAGGTATTTAAATTCTACGTGTATACTAATGTAATCTTTTATGTAATTATATGTATTTATCTATATAAATATATATATTTGCATTTTATATATAGATAGATATATATAGCATGTCATTCTAAGTGTATTTTGTTATATATATATATAAACAAAATACACTTAGAATGAAATTACATATGAATATATAATTAGTGATAATTATAATACGTATAATTAATACGTATAATTACAATAATAAATATATAAAAAATAAATAAAATATTGAAACAAAATTTAATATAAATTATATATAGTGATGCCGCGAACCGTTCGCGGCGAACTCCGGTCAGCTGACACATCCTGGCCAATCTCCAGCAGACCCTCCCTCCCAGACCCTCCCACCTCCTGGACAGCATCCATGTTGAAGGTAGCTTTTAATTTATTTTAATTTAATTTTTTTACACTTCCCACCAGCAGGGGGACTGTCTAACGGTCTCCCTGCTGGCAGATCCACAGCCAGCTATAGGGGGCCATGTGATCGCTTTTTGAGAGCGATCACATGGCCCACGGGGTCCTTATTCGCCTGGGGAGGGCTGCCTGGGCTGTCAGGCAGCCCTCCAGAAGAGGATCACTGCGGAGGTGAGTAGCTGCGATCCCCTGGGGCTCAAAGCAGTTACAGCGTTCTATGCCGCCGCAACAGCTTTAAAGCCACGACGGCATAGAACGCCATAACGGCGTTCAGGAGTTAAATGATATTCTTTCCAGAAGAAGTGTGTTTTCAAAGATATTTTTTTTTTTTTTTGAAGGAGTGGAGACTGGGTGAAAGTCTAACGGAGAAAGGAAGGGAGTTCCACAATTCGTAAATCCTTCTCGTGCGTTGTTATCCCTATTTCACTACCATTTAGGGTATAAGTTGCTTGGGCATTCTTTACCCTGATTTTTGCTTATAACAATGTCCTTCCCTATGAATTCCTAAAAATTATCCCCTAACCCTTCCAATGCTTTCTCAGCTACAGATATTATGCACACAGGTCTAATTTCCAGGCAAAGAGTTTGAACCTCATTTAGATATATAGGAACGACATCTGCCTTCCTCCAATTCATCACTTCTGATAATAAAACAAGGCCATTGTTCATGGTAACTTAAAGCAAAAAACAAACTAGAAAACCCAATTCAACAGCGCAAACGCCATCCTCAAGTGAGCAGAGAGGACCGTCATACATTAGACAGATATGACATCCATACGTTTTCTGTTCTATCCCAGCTCATGTTCAAGTAATTACAATCTCCAATAATGAAAGTGTTAGCCAGATGTGTAGCTTTCCCAATTTTCAGTAATGTTTATCTTTTTAAAATGTGTATCTCTGTGCGTCTGTCTGACATTCGTCTGATTATCATGTCTTTCTGCATGCATCTGTCTGACTGTGATCTACATATATTTAATGTACGTCTCTGATTGATTAATCTGCTTCTCTTTGATTCTGTGCACCATGTCCTCAAGTTATCTGTGTGTTTTACCATGTATGTGTTTTAGTCTGTATCTGTCTGCGTATGTTTGTTTTAACTTGTGTGTTTTAACATGCCTCTGTCTGTGTGTGTTTTAACATGCCTCTGTCTGTGTGTGTTTTAACATGCCTCGGTCTGTGTGTGTTTTAACATGCCTCTGTCTGTGTGTGTTTTAACATGCCTCTGTTTCTGTCACAGGGAGTATTATTTCTCTAAGCGCTAACGGTAACCCTCATGCTTCGTTGGAAATCTTTGTTAGTCCATGAAGAACAGCTGACTTGTTAGAGACATGTTGAAATAACTGTTTTTGTTCCTTTTCTTAAAATATTGTGACAATTCCTTGATATATCTCCTCTTTGTAGTTAAGATAATGCAGCCAATCAAGCCTTATCTACAATCTTGCCTTAAAATGTATAAATGGAGCACGGTAATTGCAGGCGTCAGCGCTAATCTGCTGGATTGTCCTAGTGTTTGACAATAAAATGTCAGGAATTAATTATCTGGAAAGTATATTGATCCCCACGATGCGTCCTGTATATAGCGAGGTATATGATACATACCCAGATCCCCAAAAGGATTGATTAAACAAAACCCAAACAATAAATCGTTCCAAACATCATCTTCCCCTCGTTCTTTCAATGTGTGCCTTGCTTAGTGAGCTTCTCAAAGCTAAAAAGCAACTGAGAAATTCAATAAATTCTCTAGAATTTAAAAGAACGAGGAGAAGGTGGATTTAATTTATTTAAAACCTGTCTAAATTCAATTAAAAAAAATTTCTTCTGAAAACTCCAAAAAGATTGATTTTCTAAATTAATGTAACACATATTATGTCTATATCAAAAAGCATTCTTATTTAAATCAATAAAGTTATTTTCTGATGATACGGCCTCCTGGTATTTAATGTCCCCGTCACTCATTATATTGTAAAAATCATTTAGAATATCCGGTTCCTGTTGAAGACTGTTTGCCCTATATTACGTTGAGGTTACTCAGACTTTATCCCAAATCTAATCCTGGCTTGTTATGAACGAACCAGCTCTTGGTGTAGAAAGGTCTTTAATTTCACTTGTTTAAAGCAATCTGCAGGACACTCACGCCAGAATGTAGAAAGATCCGGATGCTTTATTAGCCATTATCACCCACATGTTTTCTATTTTCCTTGGTTAAACCTGTGGGTTTTTTTTTTTTTTCTAACTATAAAATATATTTTGGTAAAACAACCAGAGTGGCGCTATTAGATCTGACACAGCTAGGTAAATACACTGCTTCTTGTTTTAGTTGCAGTGAAGAATACCATTCTATTTATTGCCCATTGTTATAATCCTGATAATTCAGTAAAGCCCATTACATGTGTGTTTGTTACTCCTTGATGTCGTCCAGTGACAGAGTTCACAGGGTTTAGAGGTTTTATTTACTACGTTATGTAATTTGGAACATTAAGCAATTTGTAGTGATCTGGTTTGTTAATGAATGAGAATAATATGCTTACATTTTAGGAATATTTGGGGGGAGGTTGGTTACAGAAAAGACTGTTTTCAGTATATCCGTGCCAGTTTCTCTTACAAACCTAATAATTCTAAAGATTTAATAAAAGCGTTCTAACAAATCTAAAGATCTAAATTTAAAAAAAAAAAGTGCAAGTTGTCACAACAAATATACAAATTTAGAACCTCTGAATGTTGCACTTTATTTGTACAAAACCATTCAAGACAACACATACAGTAATCTGGCATATAGAAGTGATAGAATCCCTATGAATATACACATGGGTCTTGCACATATCTGGAGAGATTCTGCTGTCTGTATTGGACACAGCATTATCTCTAATATTTCCATCGCTAACCATTAAACAGCCAACATTAAATCTAATAGTTTCTCTGCTAACCTCACAACCAGCAATAAATCTGTTTCCACCGCTAACAATTTTAAAGCCAGCATTAAATCTAATATTTCCTCTACTAACCATTTAACAACCAGCGTTAAATCTAATATTTCCACCTGTAGCGGAGCTCCCTGTAACCCGACTGGGTATCTCTGTCAAAGGGCTGCTTCCTAGCTGGAACAGGTGACAAACCGCAGCACTTCTGCCCACAGTCACCGTGGCTTGACTGGGGCCCTGGAACTGCTCCTTCCTGGAGCCGAATGGGGAATTTGCTATAGACACCCGCAGGCACTGGACGACACTCAGTCCTGGGAGCTCCCCGTTGAATCACCTGCAAGCTGGAACAGCAGACACAGGGGTTAAATCTTCCTTCCTTCCAATAACAGGACGACACACCGTTTTGGAGTGCAAGCTGGAATATTTTAATGGCAGCCACAACTGGCCTTATATGCATGTCCTCATTCAAGGGACACTCCCTAGCATTACATGATGGTTTGCGTAGACATGGAGACGGTGTTGTGAGCAGTACATATTGAGATTTCTAAGTTGTGTTTAGAAAGCATCGTTTCCTCCCCCCCCCCCCCAGCGTGCAGTATTTTGGGGGATATATTCGATTTGGTAAGATACACCGTTCACGTTCCCTAGGTTAAACCCACTGCTTCCACAGGTTTGGTTTTTTAGCTCATTGGAGAGAAAAGCCGAATCTCTGTAGTGACTCTTTACTCTGTTTATTTCCTGCAGGAATCCAGATATTCTCTGTACAGCACAACCGAAGAAATATGCTGTTTGCAAGTACGACTTTGTGTCCAGGAACAGCAATGAGCTTTCAGTCTTAAAGGACAACGTATTGGAGGTAAACACTGTGCAGCCTGGGGATTAACAGGAATGGAGTCAGGATTTGTTGCAGTAGTGTCTTTTATTGGTTTTTACAAAGTGGTTTTGGTGTATAGATCATGCTCCTGCAGTCTCCCTGCTCCATTATCTACCATTTATGTCTTAAATCACATTGATGCCCTAGTCACACCGGTTTGTGACTTACACACACTCTACATATTTCCTTGAAAAAGAGTGTTAATTTTTTTTAGCTTCCCTTATTGCACAGTGTGTTGAAACTTGTATTTAAGTCCTCTGTTTATTGCCAGCTGAAGCCTGCAAAAGCATGTGATCTACCAACAGAGCGGTGTCAGAAACGCACCCTACTCCTAGAGTGTGCGTGACCTAGTTCTGGTGGTGAAAGGGTTAAAGTTCACTATTTGTCTGCACTACACCGGAAATAATGATAAAAAAAAAAAACACACCAACTACAATTTAGCACAATGTTTATGCAATTACAATATGCTTATTAATTAGTCTCTTCAGGTAATGTGATTCTTTACCAGACAAAGGCAGAACTTAATAAAGGAATATTTATTACGAGCAAAAAATAGTCACAGTGCATACAAAAAATATAGATGACAAACAAATTATACCGACAGATGAAACAAAAATCAGAAAAATTAACTGACTTGGGTTTTAAAAGTAAAACTTCTGCCCAGGGTAGTCTCTGGCAATGAAAAACGGTGACTCACTCAAAATTAGATTTCGGCCCCCAGCAAATACAATGGACATTTAACATATCATTGGATATATACCCTCAGAATCTTAAAAGTCTGGCCCAGAGGTGGAGATAAGGCTAAGGAACCACCTCCTTGTGTTCCAGACCAACATCAATCCAAATATGAACTTTTGGCCTTATCTCCTTTGGCTTCTGTGCTTGTCATCTGTTACCATTTTCCATTCAATGGATATTCTACACTTCTTACTTGTGACCTAATATAGCGGAATTCATAATTCCTTCCAAACAACTTATGTGGCGATCCTCATATTTACATTCTAATTATTCACACAATGAGGTAGGATTATTAATCTGTGAGTTATTAATGTTTCCTTTTGGATATGACACTGGGACAGGGTTCTCTTGAATGCCAATGTTTATAATATCAAAAGAATCCACTATCTATGAACAGGTAGAGGCAAAATGGTCAAAGTCTACATTGAGAAATTCATGTTGTAAACCATCTTACTTCCATCACATTCCTATATAATTTACATTGGATTAAACTAATTTTAATTAACCTGTCCTCTACTAAGTGGTCAATTCATGTATGCACTACACAAGTTACATTAACCCCTTTAGACCACAGCCAAATGTACAAGTTGTGATCCCCAAAAAATGTAAACAAACCACATAATTTTACTATATATCTGTTCAACAATAATTTACCTCTTTCATATTAAATACACCCACACTTATTATATATAATTTTATTCAGGGGAAACAGGGCTTTCATTTAACATCAAATATTTAGGTATGGAACATAATTTAATATGAATAAAATATAAGAGAAAATAAGATTCTTTTTAAAACTTTTTTTCTTAGTTCTACGTGGCATTTTAACTGTGAATGTCATAATACTGTTTGCTTTTACTGCATTAAAATACACATTTGTATTCAGCGATGTCTCATGTGTAAAACAGTACCCCCTATGTACAGGTTTTATGGTGTTTTGGAAAGTTACAGGGTCAAATATAGCATGTTACACTTTTCAGTTTTTTCACAATAAAATTCACCACTTTGGTTTTGTTGCCTTTGAGACTGTATGGTAGCCCAGGAATGAAAATTACCCCCATGATAGCATACCATTTGCAATAGTAGACAACCCAAGGTCCAGTCTCCCTGATTTTTAGTAACACTTTAGACGTGTGGGGGTTCTGGGTTAGCCCATTGCGGTGTTAGAGCCCGTCTTGTCGCTAAGTATATCATATTCAATAACTTTTGCTCGTGTTTATTTAGGCTTTCTGGGTCTGGACAGTAGGCATCCCCAAGGGTCAAGCTCTAGTCTCCTCTGGAGGATTTGAGAGTTGAGGTCCACCACCCGTTCCCAATATCTTTGCACTATGGAGCAGTGCGACCACATGTGGATATAGCTGCCCTTTTCTCCACACAAGCACCAGCATGTATCTGAGGGGCTTAGTTTCATGTGACACTGCTTAGCTGGTGTTGTGTACCACCTTAAGAGTGTTTTGTAGTTTTGCTCTTGGAGTGTGACACACACCGATACCTTGGTGCACGCTTCCCATATGTCCTCCTAGTCAGTTCCCTCCAGGACCTCTCCTATATCAGTCTCCCATTGTTCTGTGTTCCAAAGTTTTCCCCATTCCCCTGCCAATAGCTTATGTGCCCTTAGAGTAATGTGATCAGTTTTGTCTGGGTAGTTTTCTCATAGCATAATTTTTCGAACGTGAGTTTTTTTTTTTTTTTGGGGGGGGGCCGCTGTTCGGATCTTTTCTGAGCGTGCAAAATCTCATATAATTGCATGTATCTTTGTAGCTCCGTGCTTTCTATACCCTTAAAATCTGTGGCCCTCATGCCTGGGGGGAATTCCCTGTTTCTGAGGACCAGGGTCAGGGATGACGGGTCGCTACACAGGGAGGATTTGTGTCTTGCTTGGTCCCACAGGTGTATGGGGTTGAGTATTGCCAGGCAGGTCGTCCTCAGGATGGGTCTCTGTTTCTTAGGGGCACATATATAGAATTTTGGTAAATCTGCTCCTGTCAGCAGGGACTCTGTCTACCCAAATTCTGCAGTCTGGTAGTGAATGCCAGTGGCAATCTGGGCCAGCTGTGCCGCTTGGTAGTATTGGTATAGATGGGGTAGCCCCAGTCCTCCCCTGTCTTTGGGTCGGTACATTATTCCCCTGGCTATTCTCGGGTGTTTGTTTTGCCATATGAAGGAGTCAATCGCTTTTTGCATGGGAGTCAAATTCCCTTTGGTGACTCTTATGGGTAGGGCCTGGAATAGAAACAGTAGCCTCGGCAAGATGTTCATTTTTACAGAGTGTAGTCTGCCAAGCCACGAAATAGGTTTGTCTGTCCATCTCTCTAAGTCGGTGGTTAGGGTGTGTATCAGTGGGGTGTAGTTACGTGTATAGAGGGAGGTCGGGTTTTCGGTTAAAGTGACCCCTAGGTATTTGAATTCTTTCGTCTCTATCGTAAAGTGGTATGTTTGATCGCTGTGTCCGGCGCTGAGAGGTGGAAAGGCATCGCTATTGTTTTGGTATGGTTTATTTTGTACTCGGATAGTTCCCCGAATTTTTGCAGGAGGGTCATAAGGTTTGGCAGGCTTTGCAGTGGGTCGGCTAAGGTAAGCAAGAAGTCGTCTGCGTAGGCGGACACCTTAAAGGGTTGGTGTGTGATTTCAACACCTCTTATCCCCGGGTCTGTCCGACTAGCTAGAAGAAGCGGTTCCTGGGTGATTGCAAACAGGAGTGGGGAAAGTGGACAGCCCTGTCTTGTGCCGTTGCTTAAGGGGCACGGTCCCAGATTTTAAGTGTTTTGTAGGGTCATATAAAATAGCTGAGCGTTTGTCCATCTCTACTGCGTCTTTAATCTTGCCCTTTACCAACTCCAGTACAGGAATGCTAGGGTTTCCCCAATACTTTTTTTTTATTCTTCTGGTTGCTAAGGCAATTTTAGATACCATTTTATTTTGTGCTCTGGATATGTCACTGTAGGGCTTGGAGAGTAGCCACACCCATGGGTCTAGAGGGATGTCAGTGTGTAGGAGCTGCAAGGTTAATGATTTAGAGATTTCCTGCCATAGCGGAGTCAACAATGGGCACTCCCACCATAGGTGAATATAGGTTCCCTTTGGCCACACCCTTTCCAGCATAGGTCTGAGTCTGAGCGACCCATTTGTTTGTGTCTAAGTGGGGTTAGGTACCAGCACAGGGGGGATATGATAGAAACCTTTAAATACATAAAGGGAATCAACACAGTAAAGGAGGAGACTATATTTAAAAGAAGAAAAACTACCACAACAAGAGGACATAGTCTTAAATTAGAGGGGCAAAGGTTTAAAAATATCAGAAAGTATTACTTTAGTGAGAGGGTAGTGGATGCATGTAATAGCCTTCCAGCTGAAGTGGTAGAGGTTAACACAGTAAAGGAGTTTAAGCATGCGTGGGATAGGTATAAGGTTATGCTAACTATAAGATAAGGTCAGGGACTAATGAAAGCATTTAAAAAAACAAACAAAATTGGGCAGACTAGATAGGCTGAGCCCCCCCCCCCCCACACACACACGCCCCTCTAATCGCATTAAATCCACAACAATAAGGAAAAATGAAAGAGCATATTCATGGCTAGCTACATGTGCCCTTGTGGCAGTGGTTGAAAAAAGTAAACTTAACTAAAAGGGGAAATGGAGGGAAAGCGATGCGCCGTACCTATAATGAGCGGATGCTGCGTGTTACAATCTGGGTGAATTAAGGAGCCCTGCAGGATCCGCTGGCATTATTAGTAGGACAAATGCTAGTCCGCCCGGGGACGTGTAAGAAACAAATAGTGTGGCTACCAAGGGCAAAACAGGCAAGTGGACACAGGTGAAAACATACATATCAGAACTGAGAAGACTATCGGTCAACATAAGTCTAGATAACAAGAACAGTGTAGCCCCTTGTAAAATCGGGTGGGTAGTCTCGCAGGCTCCTTGGGGATGGAGGGGAATGCTGCTTCACGGGTTGGCGGGACGGCATGGGTTTGCCAGTGTAGGTTTTAGTGGTGGGTGGTCAAGGGGCTGCTGAGGTGGTTTCAGGGACCACCTGGAGTTTTAAGCCCAGAGTTCTTGCAAAGTCCTTCATGTCGGATACCTTCGTCAATGTGTGGGTCTGGTTGTCTTTTCGGACACGTATTTGATGCCTTTGAGCGTGAGGCCTGCTGTGAGCGGTTTTAAGTCTCTGCGTTTCTTTAACGTGGAGTGGGCCAAATCTTGGTAAAAAGCCACTTACTAATCCTGTACCGTTTGTGGGGTTTCCCTGGCTGCGGTCATGAGGCGCTCTTTAGTCGCAAAGTGCAGCATGCACAGTACAATGTCCCTAGGTGCAGCTGGATTGAGAGCCAGTGGGCCCTTTCAATAGTGAGCTCCAATTTTATTTAAGTCCTCCAGATTGTCTTCGAAGGAGTTTAGCTGTTCCGTGAGTCGCCCTATCTCTGTGTCTTGAGATGACACTTGCGTGGAGAGATCCGTGTCTTGCACTTCCACTTGGCTGGTGCGCGAGGTTAAGGCCTCCAGGTCTTTTTTAAAAATTGTATTTATTTATTTTTTTAGCCTGTGATGCGCTTTTCCAGTTCTGCCACCGTATGTGCCTTGATGTCCTCAGTGGCGAGGAATAGGCTGCGTAGGTCTCTTCTGGTTAGTGGGGCTTGAGACCGGTCTGAGGTGTCACTAGCTTCAGAGTCTGAGGCCAACTCGGCAAGGCCTTGTGTGGAAGATGGGCGCCTGTGTTCCCCGGGAGTGCGGAACATGGAGGCAACTGAAGGCGTCAGTTTTTTTGTTTTTTGTTTTTTTTTCATGCCCCCCATAGTGATATGGTTCGGTTGGGTATTCTAGGGTTGATTCCCGTTATTTGTGCAAAAGGGATGGGAGCGGGGAGCAGCAGATTATAGCTGATTTCAGCTCGTGGGAGCGAGAGTAGCAGACTCACGCGTTCATCTTTGGTGGTGGTCAAACTCCTCATTGAACTCTTTTTTTTTTGTTATGACAAATTGATGATTGCTTCGTCCATATTTACATTCCTGCTCTGTGTGGTGCCGATGTGCACCTGGTGTTTGGAATCCCTGGTTTATTTTTAGGGTTCCTATATGTTTGGGATGTATATTTAATATTTTGTGTTTTATGATCTGTAATTTTAGCACCTGGGGGATTATTGGGTTAAGCAAATGTCTCTTTTGCATATGGTAATGAATCAAGTGTTTCCTGTTTCTAGAAGGCTTAATAATTACCATATGAAAAGACTTCCAGGACACGTTAGTGTGACTTGCCACACCCTACAGAATAGCTCTGCTGGAGTCCAAGCTTCAAAAAGGTATTGTGGTTGTAAGCTTGGACATTCCATGCAATCCAATTAACCCATTTGAAATTGAAAATGTACTTTTGAGGAGTTTGTGTTTTTAATGTGTGTACCAGAGCGGGAGATGGCTATCTGTAACCCAGCCCCCTCCTGCCTAGGATTGCCTAGGATTATGCACAGACCCCCGCACTGGAGACCCCCTGCGGGGGGCTGTGCATAAAACCCCCAGAACAGTGTGTCGTCTGGTTACTGGAGGGAAGGAAGAATTATCCCCTGTGTCTGCTGTTCCAACTTCCAGGGAGATGCAACGGGGAAAGTCCTTGTAAGGACTAAGAGAGCTAGTTCCCCTACCGGTTTCCCTGGTCCCAGCTAGAAACCAACCCCTCTGGGGTAGGTACCCAGCCGGGGTACTGGGAGCTCCGCTACAATCACAACCACAGCAACATAATCGACTCCTTAAACACAATTAAATTAATTTGACATCATCTGTCAGTCAAAACAAATGAGAATCCTTAGAAATGAATTTGTTGTTCAGAATGAATTCCTGAATGTAGCGGGACCTGGATTAATAGATAAAGAGACCCATTTTCCCCAGTAACTGGACAACACACAGATTCAGAGGTACAACAACAATTTTATTGGCCACACTCTGCTTTATTCTTTCCCCATGCAAGGAAAATCACACACAATGACAATGTCCTCTCTCAGGGTCCTTCCCCTCATAGGTGCCTCCTGAGGGAACCAGAACCCTTTGTCTCCATTTCCTGCCACCCAAATACAGGGTCTCCCACTTCCCGTGTCAGATGGGTCTTCTTTCCAGGGTCCTCTGTGCCTGGGAGTCTCAGCGCAGGGAAAACTCCCGCCTTCTGGGCTCCCAGACACTGAGAGCCCGCTAAACCGCCATTGTCCCCACCAATCTCAGGGACCCCCAGAACGGTAACCGCCACTAACCATCTCCGTTTGCGGGGTCCCTGGGTGAAACCAGGCAAGGGAAGTGTCTCCTTTCGGGACACGAACACTCCTCCTGGCCGGCGTCCGTCTGTACAACCAGCAGCCACCCAGGGAAGCGCTCATTAATTGCTTCCCTTGCGGTTTCACACTTATGTTGCAAGTTGTCAACGTTCTAATTAATTGGTGTGAACACTCCTAGGGAGCTTGGGAGGTCCTTGTTCGGGAGCCGAACGAGGTGGGAAGCAATCTGCGAATGCTCCCCCTGGATGGCGTTCATTTAACGAACGTTCCAATACCCAGGGTTGGCACGTGCTGAGGCTTCCCTTTGTGGTTTTCACACCTCGCTAGTGAAGTGTGAACATTCTAAGTAAACATTCTAAATTAGGTTTCGAGGTGGTCCCTGTTCGAGAGGTGAACAAAACCCGTTCGTATTGAGCCTTCCGAACGGGGAGCAGATAAAACATAGGAATAAACACACATATAGGGGAAAACACAGGAGATGGCATACAGCAATTCACAAACTGCCAGTGGTCCCACCACACTGAATATTATCTCTTAAAGGAGTCCAAGCGCCATAAACACTAAAGCAAGCTCTAGCTATGGTGCCAGGTTTAGCTTGATGCAATCCTAGCATAATCTATTTAAAAGCTTTTTGGTAAAGTTTTACACTTGCCTTGTGTTCTTGCTGGAGGTGCTTATTTATTGGCTAAGAGCGTCAGCTGATTGGGCCCCTTCAGTGAATGTGTTCAATGAGTAGCTGCATCAAAAAAATTGACATTTGGCACATTTCTAATTTTTTTTTTTTTTTTTTAAAGACTGGGTTCAGCACCAGGTAATTGTCAAACTGTGCTAACATGACATTACAGAGTAAGAAGCTGGAATGCTTCTATGGTGCTCTAGGCACCATAACAACTAGTGTTCCTTTAACCCCTTCACTACCAAGATTTTTGAAAAAATGACCACTATGCACAAATTTTATAACCTCTTATTTCATTTGTACAAAAAAATTTTTTTTAAATGGACAGAAAAAACGAATACTAAATTTTAAAAATCATTTATCAAATATTGACATTACAGAGATGGAAAACAGTGTTATAAATACATTACATCTCTGAATATGTAATAGTGACATCACATATGTATTATCCCATAAGTACTGATGCCCCTCTCCTGCTTACCTTCTGGACAGGGAAGGAGACAATAATCACCTTCCTTGGTGCTCCAGCGTGTTTAGTGGTACTACCTCTGGCTGGATGAGATTCCTGTGACTGCTTCCTTCCGATCTCGGATTGGAGCATCACTAGAGATCTGCATTATTGGCCATGTGATCTTTAGATCTACCCTCCGGCCTGGGCAGCAACTGCTTATATAATTTGTTTGCAATAAACACGTTTCTTTTGCAATTGTTAAAATCATGTAAACGATTCCTGGAGTGATGTGGTCAATCACTCTTCAATTTCCCAAAATGCATTTTATTGAGGAATTATAATGGATCGCATTCCTCAGTCCAATTTTGGGGAGTTCTCAGAGAAGGTCAATAGTCTTTCCATTGCATGAGATTTATTGGGATAAAATAGTAAATTTTAAACTTAATATTTATAGAAATTGGCAAAGAATGAAAAGAATTGTTCTAGATCTTGGCTGTTTTGTTTCAGGTCATTGACGATAAGAAACAATGGTGGAAGGTTCGAACCTCTAGCGGAACTACTGGTTATGTGCCAAATAATATCCTGGGCCCAGTAAAAACGCAGGAACAATCCTATGGCTCCCCGGAGCCATACAGTCACACCATCCAGGTAAAATAATGAAACTGCCACTACATTGAGTTTTTTTTATATATATATATCTCCTGTAGTTTTATGGTGTGAAGCCTAATCTTTGACGTTATTAATCCTGTGTTGGTAGCTGTTGATGCCAAAGAAGGAATTTGAGCGATTTAAGGTAAGGTTTCCTGCGCCCACCCTGGGGCGGTGAAGTTTGATCCCTGCTATATTGCATGGTTTTATACTTAGATGCTACTTATTCTCCTAATAACCAACAGTTCAACTCACGTTATCCTTGGGTCAGCTCCTTGCTGAGAATGATGGGAGTGGCTAAAGACCTCCTTTGAGTTACTCTTTTCTAGAAGCGCTTTCATTTTGAGTGAACTCAGTGGGCCTTCTGCACTTACCTAATAATGCCTATTGCTATTGTGTTCGCCATCTGTGGACCAGACTCAGTGGAGCTCACACAAAACTTGTTTAGCGCCCTATAGATACGAACACAGTGCTTTTTGTTTTTAGCCTTTTTGTTGAAATGCATGGATTTTTAAGAAAATAATCTTTTCATTGACTTTTGCCCCTTATTTTGCAGGAAAGCTGAGCCCGTTACAAACTACTCTAGTTTACACTGTAGTTTTATTTTTTAATAGACTTGATCCCTACACTATAAAGAGCAACAGACAGAAATCACTAATCAGGTTATTAAAGGAACACTTTAGTCACCAGGCCTACTACTGCTTAATGTATTGTTTCTGCTGTCTATAGCCTGCAAACTTTGTAATGTAAACACTGTTTAAACACATTTGCACACTGTGGCTGAAATAGCTGGTACCCAAACTGTAGGAGACAGCTGAGATATGACTGACTCGAGATGTAGGATGTGGCTGAAAAAGCTTGTATCTAACCTGTAATAGACGGCTGAGTTATCATGGACTCAAGATGCAGGATGTGGCTGAAATAGCTGGTACCCAACCAGTCGGGATGGCCGAGATATGAGAGACTGTGGATGCAGGATGTGGCTGAAATAGCTGGTACCCAACCAGTCGGGATGGCCGAGATATGAGTGACTCGGGATGCAGGATGTGGCTGAAATAGCTGGTACCCAACCAGTCAGGATGGCCGAGATATGAGTGACTCGGGATGCAGGATGTGGCTGAAATAGCTGGTACCCAACCAGTCAGGATGGCCGAGATATGAGAGACTGTGGATGCAGGATGTGGCTGAAATAGCTGGTACCCAACCAGTCGGGATGGCCGAGATATGAGTGACTCGGGATGCAGGATGTGGCTGAAATAGCTGGTACCCAACCAGTCAGGATGGCCGAGATATGAGAGACTGTGGATGCAGGATGTGGCTGAAATAGCTGGTACCCAACCAGTAGGAAATGGCTGAGATATGATAGACTCTGGATGCAGGATGTTCCTGAAATAGCTGGTACCCAAACTCTAGGAGATGGCCGAGATATGCTAGACTCGGGATGCAGGATGTGGCTGAAATAGTTTGTATCCAAACTGTAGGAGATGGCTGAGACATGTTGGACTCAGGATGCAGGATCTGATTGGAATAACTTGCAATTGTCTGGAACTGCACTCTAATGCAAGCAAACAACCAGGGTGCATCCATGCCTAGCATCCATGACTACCTCTTTAGCATTGTAAAAATAACAAAAAATTGGTCCTGGCACTCAAGGGTTTGAATAAGACAGATTTAATGAACATCCACATATAAGAAAAAAAAGCAATGTTTCAAACTCCAGGATGCGTTCTTTATCACGCTACTACCACCACTAGCCAACGGAGCCGGATGGGAGGAGACGAAAAAGATCACATAGAATATGTTATAATAAGAATAGAATATAAGATGGAACTGAGCACCTTCATAATAAATAAGTCGTGTTTCTGACCTTTGCGCAAGACATTGTTTCTGTTGATCACATGCGTGGAGGTCAGACATTATTGTGCTGTAGCATGGACATTCACCCAGCGCCATTATACTTATTCTTTCCTTTGGAAATTACGTTTCTATGCCTAGTCGGGTGGACGCACAGTTGAGGTAATTATTACCAATTCTTGTTAATTCATTGTTGCATCGTTACATAGCTGAAAAGAGACGTTTCCATTAAATTCAGTTTTTCTTTATTTGTGATACATGGATTTCCAATAAATCTGCTTTATTCAAACCTTTGAGTGCCCGGACCAATTTTTTGCTATTTCTGAAATAACTTGCAAGACACAAATATGGAATAAATGCGAAACCAAAGCTTTACACCATTCAGAATAATGCAGGACAGATTCCGACACACCCGTGATCAGGGGCATACCTAGAGCATTTGGCACCCGGGGCGGATCCTCCTTATGGCACCCCACCACCACCACCACCTTAAAATGTAAAAAATTAATAATAATTTTTTAAATGAATGTAGCGCTGAGCAGTGTTTGTGCATCTAAATGTAAGCATGTGTTTTTGTATGGAAAATGTGTGAGTGAATGTAGGGGTGTGTACTGTTGGCATTTGAATGCAGGCATGCATTTGTGTGTAGTGTTGGCGAGATGCAGTGGTGTGGTTCTATTGGCGATGTTTTAATACAAAGGTGTGTTTGTTTGTAGTGTTGTTTGAATGCAGTGGTGTGCTTGTGTGTAGTGTTAGCAAATTGCACATATACACATACACAAATATATACACACAATCAGACAACACATTTGCATAGAATTCATACTAGCCACCCAGATTTCCTGTTCTGCGCTGGCTGACACCTCTAAACTTCGATCTTTGTTTAGCAGATAACTCCTCTATTTGATATCCCTATGTGAGATTGTCATATTTAGATCTAAAGAGCACCCTGATTTGACATACCGTATATACTCGAGTATAAGCCGAGTTTTTCAGCACATTTTTTGTGCTGAAAAACCCCAACTCGGCTTATACTAGAGTCAGTCTGTATTATGGCAATTTACATTCCCATAATACAGACTGGGGGCTGGCAGCGAGCGCTTACCTCTCCTGCAGCTCCCTCCTCCTCCGCGCCGGTCCGGTCAGCACCTCGGTCAGCTCCCAGTGTAAGTCTTGCGAGAGCCGCGGGGTCATAGTGCGGCTCTCGCGAGACTTACAGTGTGAGCTGAGAGAAGAGCTGCACGGACCGGCGCGGAGGAGGAGAGAGCTGACAGGAGCTGCAGGAGAGGTAAGTAACAGCTCTGCCAGCCCCCCTCCTCCCCCCACTGAACTGCCAATGCCACTGGATCACCAGGGAAGGAGAGCCCCCCTCCCTGCCATGTATCAAGCAGGGAGGGGGGGACAACAAAATAAATACATTAATAATATACAAATAAAAATAATAATAAAAAATAATAATATAACAAAAAAAAATTTAAATAATTTTTTTTTTTTATAAAAATGCCCACCCCCCACCAAGGCTCTGCAACACAAACACACACTGCATAACACACACACACACTGCATAACACACACACACACTGCATAACACACACACACACTGCATAACACACACACACACACACTGCACTCATACACACACACACTGCACTCATACACACACACACACACTGCACTCATACACACACACACACTGCATTCATACACACACACAGCACTCATACACACACACACACTGCATTCATACACACACACACTGCACTCATACACACACTGCACTCATACAAACTCTGCATTTATACACACACTGCACTCATACACACACTGCACTCATACACACACTGCACTCATACACACACTGCACTCATACACACT